>ARYC01002940.1:0-60122 GCA_000711775.1 Oxytricha trifallax | reverse complement strand
CAGATGAAATGAACATAGATGCAGGAGCTGGCACTAAGAGAAGAAATATGGGCCCAAGCAAGCCATAAGAATAGGAGAAGAAAGAGAAGCCAAACCCTTTTATGGGCCAATTTAATATGTGAATATATTCATTCGTTTAAATCTAATACTTATTTATAAACATTCATTCTTGCCTCTCTCTCACAAATTGTTGTCTTATCTACGCTCATTCTCTTACAGCTGCTTTGAATTAAGTCTACTGTATCAATGGGCAAGTCATGCATAAGATGATAAAGCAGCAGCTTCTTGTAGTGGGTCTTTATTTAACTCCAGTAGAATTCAATTCCATTAAATTAAGGGCTGTAAGGAACGTTGTATACAGAGTTATGTTACCTCTTTATAAGCTTTCTTAGATTCCTTAGTCTTATGAACTGAGAGGTTATCATAAACAGGATGATCTCTTGGTTGCTATTCTTTTCTCTGAGCTTATGTAGGAACTTTATATACTACTCTCGCTTAATAGAGCGAGGTTGAATAACATAACTCTCTAAACCTGAGTCTTCACTAATACCTGCTAATATTGCATGGGTTACAACCTTTACTTTCTAATCGTAGACTTCTATATTATCATACTTCTTATACCAAGACTTTTTAATAAAGGTGTTGAATGTGAATACAGCTTCATCAGCGTGTATGAACTTGATGTTATTGTCAATAGCCCTCTGCATTTAATCATATATATAGTTTAAATTATTACTATAAAATTGCACTGTAAAATCAATCACTCTCTTCACTCTGTTGACAGTTTTGAAGGTAATACCATTTCTTCTATAAATATTGGCTGTTGTCTATGGAGATATACGCATGTCAGGAACCTGCGATGAAACATTACAGCTCGCTAGTCAAGAAGTAAAGTCTTAGAGTCACAGAGGTAGTCAATATGGGTCTGAGTGAACTTTTATTTTTTTACTGGATGTTTTCAAGTGCCAGAATTAAAGTGCTAAACAGCTAACATGCAGTGATACCTAACCGTTGAGGCACTCATGTGTAAGAGCTCTGCAATAGCTACATAATTTAGTACTGGTTTGATTTAGTCTATATTAATACTCGTACCATATCTAAGCTTAAGCAGTAAATCTAAATACTTCTAATCATAAATAGACCCTAAATATCGCTAATTTCTATTTCTCATTTTGCAAATTGGCCTAATTTCTCTACTAACCCCAATAAGACCCCAACTCTACCCTACTAATCAAAGCACTTATAAACCTCATTAAGGGGTTTTGGGGTTTTGATTGAACATTACGTTGCCGGAGATTTATGGAGCAGTCTTGTTATAGTTGTATAATTTAGAACAGGCTAGAGTTATTCACTATATTTGTCACATCCATATCGCAACTTAAACAATAAATCTATATACTCGCTGTCATCTGACCCCAAACTTCGCTTATACTCACTTAAATTACTAATATTTAAACATTAAACTCCTACATAAACCCTATTAAAACCCTAATAAAGTAAGCCTTAATAGTCTACTTTTATCAATCAAAAACTCAATCAAACTACTGTAAGGGTTTTGGGGTTTTGAATCTCACTATAAAATTCAGCATGACAAAATTATTAAGGTACTGACCAGAGTTTTATTTTTATAGGATAGCACTATTTTTAATTAAACTTTTAGAATACTTTTAATGCTTTTGAAATTAATTATTTTATTATATTATTAAATATTATATAGTTTAAATGGAAACTTAAGCAGTCCAGGAGCCTCCATATGTGTAATAATTAATTTAATAAATATTAATTTCGTTCATACTTATTTAGGTTATATTTTTTGCCCTTTAAAAATATAGGCAAAATATAGTTTTTATTTGTAATACTTCACTCAAAGTTATAAATTATTAGTAATAGAGGGTAAAGGTAAGCCACAAATATGTTAATTTATTTGGAGATAAAATAATAAATTTATTAGAGATTTTGTTAAGATTTATTGAAGCTATAGTTTCTATAAGTAATTATATAAGATCAAATTACTTTATATAAAAATAAATTAGTATTGCATCATGAACTCCGTTTAAGTTAGAGAACTTAATTAATATTTTATTAGATAATTTTATAATTAGAGCAAGACAATAACCAATCTTTGAGGATTTATATATTCATTAATAATATTTATAAAAGAGTAATAAATATAATTTGATAAAGATAACGGGGTTCCTTCCCTCATAAACTTTTAGTTATAACTAATTCAATTCATTTTAATTTAAATAATATTTCCTGAAATAAACAAGTACTGTAGGAATACATTTGAATTTGGATTATTAATTTAATTTAAATAATTAATTAATTAAATTATTGGCAGTTAAAGTTGTCCAATTTGAACGATCTTGGGCTCTTTTAGTTGAGAATTCAAAATTAGCTGGACTTTACTAGTGGCATTACTATTTTATAGCATCCCCTGGAACGAGATAAATCGACTTTAATGCGAAGGTATAACTTAATGAATGTTGATGAATTGAATTAAAGTCAAGTTATATCGTTCCAGGGATGCGATAAAATATTACCGCCATTAGTAAAGTCCAGCTAATTTTAAATTCCCTATTAAAAGAGCCCACGCTCGTCCAAATTGGCCAACTTTAACTGCCACGAATTTAATTACAAATGTATTTCTACAATATTAGTATAGATTAATTCAATATTTAACAATTATTCTATATAAATAAAATACATTCAAAATGGAGAAAAGGCAAATTAAAAATACAAAATTAATCTTTTAAATATATAACAACCACTAATAAGAAAAATGATCAGATATATCCCTATTTAGTTAACTGCCTTATTTATTAATTATCGTTAATAAAGATAACTATTAACTAAACTGTAATTAATTAAAAATAGAGTCATTAAATACAATTATTTCTAATCATTACTACATTTCAATTCTTTTCTAGTGCAGTGTTCTAAGTTGTTGCTGTTGCCATTGCTAAAAATTATCTTAACTGTATCTTCAGGGTATCTTCTTCGGTATTAATAGCAAAGAACCCATATTGCTCTCTAATTTATTGTATATCAAGTTGATCTTTCACTCTGAACATTATAATTAAAGCGAAGAATGGGAATCAAGACCCCATAAAAATATAGAGGGAATGCTACTATCATGCTATAAGCAAAGTGTTATTATCCCCAACAAAGCGCTTCCATGTAATTCATGAGTATATTATCCCTATCTATTTCTTCGCACTTGAAGCCATAGAAAATAACTGAATGATACTTGGATGTACCAAAAACAGTTCAAATACTATAATTGCTATAATTTTACCCTTTACTTTGTATTTTTGATAAATTTAAACTTCTATAGATTTGTTTAGATTGTTCTTTTTACCTTCTATTTGTGACAAATAGCTTAATTTATTAACATCCAATAAAGTAGAATAAGACCAATATAAAAGGTAAAAGTGAAATCATTATCATCTTTTTTAAAAAAATTTCTAACTTATGTATCATTGTAATTTGGTTTGTAAGGCAGTACTTAGTCTTCAATTCCATAGATAGTGCTGTAAATTGAATTATCTAATCTAAAATGCAATCCAAACTGAATATTTTGCGTGCATACAGTGGCAATTTATTTGCTCCCAGTAAAGAATTCTAAAGTCTGCTCTGACCATTGAGTAAAATTTGTTGAGAAATTCGAATTATTAATTAAAATGCACAATTTACTTACACTATTTTAATGTTAATTTATTTATATTTTAAACACTACTCTATCTCAAAATTATGTCCATTTCGCGATAGAGTAGTTTTTAATTTAATTAATTTATTCATATCTCCAAAAAGTTAAAATAGTTCAAATGAAATTTCTAATAAATGAATGTTCACATTTCAAATTATAATGTTATTATTATCTATTTTTTAATAATAATAATAAGATCACATTGAGGTCTCTAGGGACCCCCGATCAAGTATATGTTTAATAAATATAAGGGTCAAGCCCTTTCAATATTGTTTGTCAGATTATTTCTATTGCTCAGCAATAAGTTATCTGGCCACTAAAGGATTATATTTGAGTAGTCTCTTAGGTGGTCTTCATGAAGAACCTCTGATATGTTTGTTAGTTCCAGCACTTTGCCAGTTAGTTATCTATTTTTTAATTTGTATATAAAAAATTAAAATTTTTTAAGATTTTATGTTTTAATTATATATTATTTTATATTCATGAATAAACTATTATACTTTGAAATATGAACATTCATTTATTAGAAATTTCATTTGAACTATTTTAAATTTTTGGAGATATGAATAAATTAATTATATTAAAAACTACTCTATCGCGAAATGGACATAATTTTGAGATAGAGTAGTTTTTAAAATATAAATAAATTAACATTAAAATAGTGCATTTTAATTAATAATTCGAATTTCTCAACAAATTTTACTCATTCAAAGTAAAAAGATGCTGTCATCATGATTAGTTGGAAGTGATTCAGCAAGATCTTCATAAAGATATTTGTGATGTTACGCTTATTTAATGCTCCTTAATGCGTGGAGCTTAACAGGAAGATTATAAGCTAAAATAGGGCGATAATGATGGAGATTAATCGAACGAGGTTTATACTGTAGTCTGGCCACGAGCCACATTTATTTTCCCCAGTCCTGGAATATCCTACCATGCAATCATTACAAATAGCTCCTTAGTACCCTTGACCACAATAACCAATGGGATTATTAGGTTCTACCATACCCAAACATGCCATAGGTATGAACACTATACAATAGTAGACGTGACATTGCTCTACCTCAAATACCTAGGTTTAGCACTTCCCAAGCAATAAGCTTTTTAAGTTGGGCAATCATCACATTCACTGAGACTTGTTTTTTTTTGTAAAAGAAAACTTATGCCTTTTTATTATCTCTATTTTTTATATTTTAAACCAATTAAAATTATAAATTTAAATAAAATTATAAATTGTTATCGAATAAGAAGGTTGTTAAAACTAAATTCAAAATTAAATCAATATAGTATTTTAATTATTAAGATTCTAGTTAAAAGATGAAAATCATCCTCGTTCTCTTGGGCGTGATAGCCGTGGCTTAAACCGTTGTTAAAGACGACACCCTTTCAGAGTTCTGAAATACTCTCTCTAACTTCAATTCTGCTCCAATGACAGAGATACCTGTTTGGTTTCTTCTACTGAGGCCTCAGCTTGCATTACCAAGATGTCCACCTCAAATGAATACACTGACTCTAAATTCAATCCAGATGAGTTCTTGTTCAAGCTAGGAAACTTCAACATTAAATTCAACGCATAAATGAATCAATCCAGACTAATCGCTAATGCAAGCCTTCGACAAGAGAATTTCAGTAAAGTTGTAAAGTTCAACATTACTATGGATATATGAAACCACTCAATTTGAGCGAAAATGCTGAAGCAGCAGCATAATTCTTAAGCTGTCTTGACGTGTTCTCTATTGGAGAGCTACTCTAGCTACAGAGATTTCCTCTATCATAATAACAGATTAGTTTGTCCTGAGCTCGACAAGAACACTGAAGTAATTATTGCAGATATATTGGGTGTGGAAGTCTTCAGAACAATTATTGCAGGTAATGCCCTTGTAGGTTATTATTCAGTGCTCACTAATAGAGGAGGTTCAGTACATCCCATGTGCAGTGTTACTGAGATTGATGAACTCTCAACTTTGCTATAAATTTAACTTTGCGCTAGTACTGTAAACAGAGGTAGTGATGTCGCTGCTAGTGGATTAGACGCAAATGATTGGAGTGCTTTTTGTGGTCTTGATACTACCACAACTGAGCTTTTAGTTATTGATGCTGTATTTAAGCTAACAGAAGCAGGAAAGATTATTTTCATAGCACAATGTAAGGGAACTCTAATCGATCAACTATCATGTTCATTAAGCATATTAAGTGTATATTTATAATTAAGGTATTCAATTAGATGATATTGAATTAATGGCTATATATATTTTTTGGATTTTTATTATTTTCCACTTATACTTTTAACTATTCTCTATTTTACATGGTTCTTCTCACTTGAGGTAAATTGTTCTCTATTTTAAAAATTTTCTAACTAGTCTAATATATTTAAAATAATTAAATTAACATATGTTTATTTTGTCTTTAAATATTAAAAAGTAACTTTAATAATAGTCTATTTATTCTTGTGCGTTCTATTGTTTGAAGTAACTCGATGATCTTTGCTACTGTTATGAATGCTTTTCAGCATTTATATTCAAATATATATATTTTATGAAAAATCCTTAAAATTAATACCATCTATTAATAAAAGATTTAATAATATAAATAAAAGCATTTTACTTGCTTTCATCACCAAACATAAGTGATTTAGCATTATATAATGAAAATAGTTTATTTATCCACTAAGTTTTTGATCGGGTATGTCTATTTATAAAAATAATGAAGCAATATTAATAAATATATAGATTAAGCAATTAGCTGTACTAATATTAACTAATATTACTTGAGATATTCTTATTTAAATTAAAAATCAAATATTCTAGTACAAATTTCTTGTATTTTTTTTCTTATAAGAATCGTAATTTTATTGTATTTTTGTATTTTTGAGAATATAAAAAATCAAAAAGAAACATAATTAACAGTTGTATTTTTGTTTGATAAAAATTATTGATAACCCAAAATACTTGAAAAAATCTAAATTTTTAAATAATTAAATTTTGATTTAAACTTAAATGATTGAGTAATGAAAGCTTCCATGAGTTAACCAATTTAATAATGTGAGAAGCCAACCTCAATATATTCAATAAGACAGATCTAGCACAGCTATTTCTATTCATCTCCCTTGAAGTTATACTTAAGAATTTTAGATAATTTATTTGACTTAAACATTGAACTTAAGTGAGTCAATCCATTGTTAAATCTATCAAACTAATTATGAGTGATATCAATTAAATTAAGAGTAAAATGCTATAATCTTCTTTATTGGATAGCAAATATCTGTTAGTTATTCAGGAATAATATTTGGCTCTACAATTTTTCATCGTTTTACCAGAGGAAAAAGCGAATATTGTAAAATTTGATTGTTTATTAAATATGCTCATAGCTTTGTACAGATGGTTATGGATATTAGTGATTCTTAAATATTCAGATTTCTCAAAAAGCATTTATGGAACAGTTTATCTCAACTCCAAGTATAATTTTAACTCTTTTACAAAGATGTTTGATTAGAAAAATTGAACATTAGGAATAAGTTAGTTCAAAAATTTATAATAAGTCTTGTTTTCAATAATTAAAGTATCAAATTAAGCAGCATTGTAATATGAAATGTGATATCTAAAAAATATAATGCTTATTTATAAGTGTTTTTTTAAGAGCCCTTGAGACTCTAGGTTAAGCTTCATATTTATATTCATTCATTTCATTTACTCTAAAGTTTTTCAATAATTTGCCAAGATCTTATAATAAATATATATCAAAGTAATAAATCATCATTATTTTTAGAGAATGTAATTGAGAGAAGAATTTCCAAAGTTTCTCGTAAATCTTAGCCTTGCATTTAAGTTTGTAAGTCTTATCTTATGAAAGTAAGCGGATTTTAATTTTTTCTTTGAGAATGAAATAATTGTTAAGGTTTTATAAGATACATAAATCAGGAAAATTCACTAATAAAGTCTGATGTAAGATGCTAAAATGTCACTTTTACTTGAAATAACAAAGTTTGATACTTCCTTAATGAAATTAAAATAATGAATTATAACGCATATCAAACCTTAGTGACGATTTAGGTTTAATTATAGTTTTATTGGTACTTTTTCTTCGATTTAAATGATTCCAGCTAAGTCATAAGTATGTCTCATTAGGAAATTTTCAATTTATTTTACATTTTGTTTCCTTATATAATTTGAGATATTAGGCTATAGGCATTCATTGAAATACAACACTTAAGTTTGATTTATCAAATTCTCATCTTAAAACTCTTGCATCTAATTAAATTATGATTCATCATCGTTTATGTTGTCATGATTGTATCGACTGTCTAAAACACTATTTCTTTTTTAAAATGCTAATGAATTTGCATCCAATTGAGTTTTAAGACTGATCAAATAAAAATCTTAATTTGTTTATGGATTTTGCTAGTGATCTATAATTTAAATATTCTTATCATAAACTAGGTCATTTCTTTAACTTTATGCGATTGGATCAGCAATGAGGGCTTCAAATATATGAAAAATTTTCTAATTAATCTTAAAATCTTTCACACTAAATCAGAGTTTATCAACTTATTGAAGGGTAAATGTTTATAGTTAAAAATCTTAAATTCTTTTGAAATTTACAAAGTCTTAAAAACGAATGAATGCTTGTCTCTCTCTTCTTTTTCAGAAAATATAAAATCCTTATTTATAAGTTTAATATCTTTATTTGGGGGGGGGGGGAACTTGAAATAATTAAAATAATTAAATATTTTTTCATAATAAAATCTAATTTGTCAATTAAGAACTAAGATTAAGAATTAAGAACATCATTATTATTTGCTAAAATTAATGAAATCAGACATAAATTAAATTTGAACACCATGATTAGTTTATTTTATAAAAACAATAAAGGGAACCAATGGTTTTATAATTAATTCAAACATCATAATTAATTTTAGCAAATAATAATGATGTTCTTAATTCTCAATCTTAGTTCTTAATTGACTAATTAGATTTTATTATGAAAAAATATTTCATTATTTTAATTATTTCAAGTATTTGTCCCAGAGAAAATATTGTTTTTGTCATAATAACATTAATTTTTAATTAAAATATTAGTGTCATATGATCGAGGTTTCATGAAGAAGTTCGATTAAGAAGATGAGAAGTAATTCTAATAAAAAATGATACTTTTTATGGGGATAGGATGATCAAATAGATAAAAAAGGTCGAAAATTGATCATGCACCGACTTAGGATTTTGACGTATTTTGTGAAAGAAATTTTAAACCGACTTAGACTCACCCCTCTATTTAATCTAAAATCTCAGTTGATGCTTGGATATTTACCTTTTGCTGAATATCATTGTAAAGTTTCTCAAGTGAAATCTTGAATAATTATAAGAATTAACTGTCTAAATAAACTCCACAATTTTAAATATAAAGCTTAAACAATCACTTAATGAGTTTGAGAAAATCCACTAATGAAAAAATTCTTGATTTTATGTCATATATAATTATCTTAAGTTTTAGGAACTTCGTTAGATGATTTGGCGATCTTATTCAAGCTCAAGCATGAAATAAATGAAGTTCTTTTTTGAGGTTTAAAAATCTAATCAGATTTTGTACTAAATCTAATTTATTAGAGCTGATTTATCTCCAAAGAATATTCTTCTAGTTGCTTTACTCTAAAATATCTCGCATCTTTCAGTTTAATTTTCATGAAAAATTTTCTGATCTTTCTTACGATGTTCAAGTATGATTTAGTTGGTTTGAGTGTCGAAGAGATATTAAAATACTTAGATTTCCTATTAAGTTACAATCATGATATATTAGCAAAATTAAATAAATTGGCTTGCTGAATTTTTTTTTGCAATTAATATCTCCTAATGAGAAAATCTATTTTATTCTTATTCTTATTCTTAAGCTCAATAACTATTTATATTAATATTCATATAATTAATATAGCAAGCTACTGTCATTTTAGGCATATTTAACACTTCTTATATATTGTGATTAATATAAATTTTACTGCTTCCTTAGACTCTTTTATTGTATGTGTTGAACTCGCAATTTACTGTCTCTGAAAGAGAACATCAATTCAACCTCAGGAATAATAATACAATTAAGTACAATTATCAATTTTATGTATTACAAGCAAATCTCCCATTTTTATATATAATAATGCAACATAATAGGTTTTTAAATGACTCCATATTGATTATCAAATTCATTTTTATCTTCCTCAAAGATATTTAGAATATTCAAGTTCGGGTTGCTTTGTTCCTTTTATCTTTACATTCTTTGATAGATTAAGTGTGGCTGCATTTCATAGAAATTTATTAAGTTCAGTTCTTGAGTTTGCTAGTATTTCCTCATCTATCTCTGACTATAGTTTTATCTCATCTTATAGCACATCAGAAAGCTTGAAGTATAAATTTATTAATTAAAATTTTATTTAAATTTGTGATTAATTCTTAAATTTGCTAAATATTAATATAAAATTAACTGCATTTATATGGCTTGAACTCATGACTTTAGATTTCACGAGTCTTTATGCTCTCATGAATTCTCAATATTTCCTTTTCTTCTATTTCTTACTGTTTCATTTACAAGCGAGATGGATCTAAAGAAGTAGATTCTTTTATATAGGCTGAAGTAGTCTTTTTAGAGTTCAAGATTTGATTATATACTGTGTAATTAAATAAAAAATAATAGAAAAATTCTAAGAGGTAAAACTAAAAATAAATGCATTAATTAAAATCATTTAATTTTTCAATATAATTTACTGCATAGTCATATTTTGAGAAAAACCTGAAAAGACTCTTAGCCTTATGCTTTTTCCAATAGATTGTCACTTTTCATCAAATAAAAACCTTAATTTAGTAAAATTCATATTAATTATCTGCTTCTAGAACATTAAGCGAGACTTATCATTCTTTAAATTAAAGCCATTACACTTGATTGAAGATAAAGGCGGGCATTGAATGGATCTCAAATCATCTATTTTAGCTCTTACAATTGATTTTACCATTTTTTGGCTCTCATTTTACCCATACATTTCGTATTTATAAGGAATGTCTACCTTGTAGATCGGAAAGGGAATGCGATGGTAGCGGTTATCACCACGCCAAAACTAAATTAATTCTCAAACATTGATGAAGATGATTCATACTAGGCATAAGTGCGCATAAGTGCGCTTTTTACTCATTGGATTGTCTTTATCTTTTGAGTAAATTTAAGAAGAAAATAAAATTCTAAGAAGAGAATTGAGGTAATGCGTCATGCTACTCAAAATCAAGAAATTTATAAAAATCAAATTATTTTTATTTTATAGCATTAGTAAAGGCTTTTAAACTGCTTTTTACTAGCAATATATTTAGACAATTTTCAAATGTTTTAAAATTATCAAAATTTTAATTTAAAATTAATTACATAAATAAAATCATTTGCTTATAATGATTTCATATTCGCTAAGGTAAGTATTTTTGCTGTCTTTAGTCTTCTCAAATTTATTACACACTGAATTTTATCAATATTTGTGCTTTCAAATTCAATTATATCATTAATTATAGAACTCCCGTTAAATGTAGGCTTGATTCTTGGTACTAATTCACTATCACCATGTTTTCCTTGGAATTCTGTACCTCTCTCTCTACCTCTAAACCCTCGTCTTGATCCCCTACCTCCTCTTTATCTTATACCCCCTCTTTGAGAATGTTTTTCACTCATATTTCTATTTTCAGAGTTATTCTCTGCTAAAGTTTTATCTTTCTTCGATTGATTTAATCTATCTTTCTAATCTTTATAGCTAATTTTGAGGAAAGCTGAATTAAGCAGAGTGACATGCATATTTTACTATTCATATCTACCATTATCAAAATTTAATTTTATGTGATTAGCCTCCAATTCTGATCTATCCTCAACTTCAAAGTCAAGCATTTATTGAATAGTTAAACTAGATAGATCTAGCAATGTCTCGTTGATCTTTATTGGTAGATTAAGTAGTTTTATTTATTTCTCGGTATCTCCGAAATATTACAGATTTTAATCAAAATTTATCAGCAAGTTATGTGAGTTAGTATTTATCTAATTATTTTCTTAGTCAATTGATGCTGCAAGGGCCAATTTGATTAATTGCTATATTCTATCTTAAATCTCTATTAGTGCTTATTTACATCTATATAATTAACAAGCTTCTTTCAGAGGCAACATGACTATAGTTAAGTGTAAATTTTCAGGATTAATAAATAGTTTCTCTGCATTTTCTTATCCAGAATTAGTTTCTAAAATTTTAGCTAATGCTTAACTTTTCCATTATATAAAAGCTTATTTTATCTGTTGATTTTCACCAAGTGGAATTGAAATAAAATGCGAGAATTATATATTAAACTAAATGCTATCTCCATACTAGGTCTCTCTTTTGTGTTCTTTAATTAAAATATTTTGCTTCTACATATGACATTAAAATACATTTATTTAATTTTTCTCTCTAAATATTTTCTTGGCAGCTTATAGGCAATAGCTATTGATTTATCCAATAGCAGATCTCTTTACTTTCTTCGTATTTAAACAACCAAACCCATAAATATTCTCAATAAACTCGACTATTTTGATAAACTAGTATATGTAATTTTACTGCAATTTGCATTAATCAATAAATTCTTACTCATTCATTCTAGGTTTTTTAATATCTACTTTTTTTTAATAATTCTAGAGATACTCAGCCAGTTAATTATTTTAGAAATCTTATTCATCTTTTAGGGCTTGGATGTAACAAACATATAAATGTCTAAAAATAAAGCAAACCAAGTAAAACTTTTTTAATAGGAATATAATCAATATGTGTCCAAATACGATTAAGATCAAGGCATAAATTCATATATTGGTAGAAATTAGAATGACATATATTAGCACAATAAATTTAATTAAACTGCAATCAAAGAGATAATTGATTTCTCATTCTATTTATTTTAAAAAAGAAATTAATTCATTTTATTTTATTTTTTATAAGCTGTTAGATGAATAAGCTTAAAAAGATTTTAAGCAAGAGTTTTGAAGGGAAATTTCAATCTCGGACATTTATAAGCATTCAAGAGGAAAACTTGCCGCTCTCTAAAATTTTAATCAAAGAAATTTTTTAATTATATTTCATTTAAGAAGAATCAAATAATTTTCAACATAAAAATGACTTTGGGATTAAAAAAGACTAAATCAATTTTTCATAAATATTAGAAATCTTTGAAATTTATAAGTAACTATTATAAAATTCTAAGTAATTAGTTTAATTTTTATACAAATTAAAGTATTTTGAAGTTTTAGATTTGTTATTAATAAACTTTTTCAATAGATTTTTATTATATACATAAATCCTTAATTGCTAAAAAATTATAAAAAATCATAAAATTAATTTTTATTCTTTATTCTGATAATAAAAACAAGAAAATATAGTTGTAATTTAAATAAAAAATTAATTTCGTAGAAAGATATATTTTTAATTTTAGTATATAGCTTCAATTTTAACATATTTTTATTTATAAGATGATAAGGAATATTTGTTTATTCTATGAAATTACAGAAGAGAAATTTTTGTATAGATACTAAAATTTTTCATATTTATTATTAATGTTTACTTCATTAAAATTAAAAATCTTAATTTTATGTTAAACAAAAATTTTTTCTTCCCAATTTTTAGATGAGAAAATGTGAGAGATTTGCTTATTACATCACTCGTTAAACCTTTTGCATCTCAGTTAAGGATGATTATTTAATCTAAACCTGAATTAAGTGATAAAATATTTCTATTTATTTTAATATTATGCCTTAAACTTGGTATTAACTATACAAAATAGAAAACATTTATAAAGTTAGAGTTGAATATTACAAAGCTACAAAGAATAATCAAAAAAATAATAATAATTAAAATATTATTTGAATCGAGCAATTAGTATTCTTAAACATTATCAATTTATTAAATCATTTCCTTACTAAGACATCCATTTTAAGATATAGATAAATTGTATAAAAAAAAATGAAAATAGAAAGCTTATTCAAGTTAAAATATAATACTTGTTTTCTTTCTTATCAAATTATCTTTTGTTTGTAAAAAGTCCAGTAATTTGTATAAACTATCTATTGTGACATATAATTCTATAATTAATAAATAATTAATGTATAATTAAAAATTCTTTGATCTATTCGATTTAAGAGATCTCAACTGCTTGATTTCATAAACTTAATTATGCTTTCGGTCTAAATTTGAATTAAAATAGCCATAATTTAGGATGTTAGGAGTGCTGCAATTAGTCATTCTATTTTAATTATACATAACTCCCTGAGCTTTTTAATTTAAATGCAGCATATAGTTAACAATAATTTCACTAATCAATAGGAAAATAAAATTCACTGAAAAAGTTTAGATACAATTATTGTAATTTAAATTAATCAATTCACTCATTCATTTTGAAATAAATATATTTACTAACCATAAAAGTTCCCCCCCCCTTTAATTAGAAGTTTATCAGAAGCTTGGCAAGATAGAAATGAAAAGATTATCTATGAATTAACAAAAAGGCTGACAAGGTACTTATTTTATGCTTCCAAGATTTAATTTACAAATAAGCTTTAGTTTAATAAAGAAGTGTTACTATTTTTGGAAAAGCTTTAACCACTTATATATATATATAATATATAATATATATATATATATATATATATATTCCCAATTTTTTAAAATGATATTCAAATTAATTATTAAATCAAAAATTCATTTATAATAGAAGAAATAATTTAAGTTAATTTCTAGATGATATGTACATCGATGGAAAATAAGTTGATAAATTTGGTTATAATAACGCTAGGTTTTATCATAAAGTTAAAGATAAAATAAGTAATAATTTATTATCTTATTGTTTTTGAGGAAATTATATATCTTTTCTTTAAATTTTATCAAAGATTAATGAATTCCTTATTGTTATAAATAAGTCACCTATTTTATCAATTTGGGAATTTATGTTAATTATAAACTAAGAGATAATTACATTGTAATGCTGCATGATAAAAGTTTTGACAACAGCTTAACTAAAATGTGCCAAGTGATCAGTGAATTAGATAACCAAAAGTGTAGACACTCTTGAAGTCTATAGCATTATAATCTATCGAAAACTTGTCAGATATGAGCATTAAGGATATTATTAATACTTGTCATAAAATATTTCCCTATATTTTAATTTAAATTATTTCAATATTTTTAATTCTTTTACTTATATTGATTAAGAGTTAAAGGATTTCTGATAATTAATATTTCTTTTAAAAAGTTAATTAATAAAATAAAATTTGGAATTCATTCTAATGAAGTTAATCGCTCTATTTACTAGACAAAAATATAAATGTAAAATAGAAGTGCTTACAGATCATCACCTTTTATGAAAACCATTCAAGGATCTAAGGAGGAAGGTGTCGACCTCAAGATAAAACATATTATTTATTTTATTTTGCATATATCTCTTATTTAAAATATATACAAATGCTTATTCTAATTCAAACTATTAATAAATTTTTAAAGAATATAAGATCTGTTAGGAAATTTTCAAAAGATTTTAGTAAAACAAAATGACAATGGAAGATTTCTTTTAAATGTCTATCTATACGACTAAGGCAAATTACTAGACAGAATTATCAACTTATTTCGAGTTAATGAAATAATACAACTCTTATGTGATAAAATTTGTTTTGGTCATTATACTAAATTTAATGAAAATGGGCTCTCTAGGATGATATTCTATTATGCTTATAAAAAGATTTTAAATTAAAAACTATATTAAGCTCTAAAAGGATTTTTAGTAAATTAGTTTTATTATAATTCTTTTTACAAGAGCTTATAATTTATGGGAGAGTTAAGAAAGATTGAAACATGAAGATTTCCAAAAATAATTTGCCTAAAAGTTAGTAGATATAACTCTTTCTTTATCAATATCTCAAGTGAAACTTTCTGTAACATTTCTTAATCATAATAATTTTAATTTAAATTACAAAAAAAATAAAACTTCATTAATGTTTTATAAAAATAAATTTCTATTTCGTTTGGATCACTTGTATATTCTGATGAAAGCGTTGAAAAATTTATGATGGCTTTTAAAGGGCATGCTTTTTTGCGAAGCTCGATGTAACAAACATCAATAACATTTCTCAGGCATGTATTAATTAGAAAATTTATGACAAGAAATTCACCAAAGAAGAGTAGGCCTAATTTGTTATATTTTACTTAAAGAATTTAGAAACAGCAAAACTATTAAATATAGTCAGATATTTATAAATAAGGAAGATTTTTAAAATTAAAATTCTATTAAATTAATTCTAATATTATATTAATTATAACTAACATCTGATAAGAAATTTATTTTGACTTTGAATTATGTGAGAAAAGATTCAAATAATGAAATTTATAGTCCTCTCTTATACGATTAATTGTTCAAGATGCTGCACAGTTGAATCAAAAGTCAGCTTAATGATCCTTATAATAATACTTCTCAGAGCATGTAATTTATTTATATAAATAAATTATTTTTTATATATAGAATATAAGTAGAACTAACCTCTCTAATCTAAAACAATTAAAAAATCAATAAAATGCATTGCTAGGATTAATTTTATTTAAATTTTAACTTAAAAAGTAAACAAGAGCAAAAGTTTATCAAATTTACATATTCTTGAAGCATGAAAGATCTTAATTAATTCCAATTTGGTTGAATAAAAACTAACAAATAATCAATGATTACGAAAAGTAATTGAAGTAAACCATAATTAAATCAATTAAATTACAATAGAAAAGATTCATATTTATATAATTAATTCTTGAAGTCAACATAGTGTCTCATAACTTTATATTTTAATATAAGTGTTACATATGTTTACAGAACTCAAAAGTAGTTTACAATCACAATTTGCATACAAAAGTATCAAATTTCATGGAACATAATGGCATTTAGTATAAAATGAATGCTTTGGTAAGTTTAAAATTTACTAAGCCACATATAATTACAAATAGTCATTAAATAAAATTTTATTTATAGATGAATTCTTCGTTGATTATTTCATGCCAAAGAGAAATAGAATTATAGAGGTGAGTGGACCTTAGCATTATATTGCTCTCTCAAAATAGTTATTTCACAATATTTAATATATGAATTTACCAATTTTGAAAAATGAATTTTAAAGGGTATATTCTTTAGTATTTTATGATTTATGATTAAAATTTAAACATTAAATTTAAAAATTAAATTATCTTAAATAACTGAAGCCAAAATTAAGACTTTGAAGAAAGAAAGGTTAAATCTTGATTGAAATACCATATTTCATAAATTAGAGAAACAATCAATTTAGTCATTAATCATAAAACGATAATCAGGACATCACAACAAACTAAGGATAGTATGATGCCCCAAGATTAGAATATTTTTTAGAATCGTTGAGAGAAAATTAAAACTTTCAATTTGCTCGAAATTATCTTCAGACTTCTTCTACTCAAATTAATTAGCTATTTATAATGTCAAATATTTCTATAAATATTACATTCTCTATGGAATATTTGTAAATGTCAGATGATCAAATATTATGCAGATATAAATAGTATTCTTTAAATAACTCAATCAATTATTAAATCTTATAACTTATTTTTCTTTAACCTTAATACCTTAGTCCCCTCATTTTTAACATCTAATAATTATAATTCCAAAATCTTACGCTTGTTGGGGCTTGGAATTATAGAGGGTTTTACATTTCTATGCCAATACATCATTTATTTTTTTAATCTGCTTTGCCCATCATGGCTATCCATTATTTTAATATTAATTCTCTTTAATTTCCTTGGATTTAATTATTTATTTATAAGGGGTCAGGTTATTTATAGCTATGTTATCTGAAATAACAAATAGCTAAAGCCACTATATCTAAAGTAATTTTATTAATTAGGGTATTCTTTAACCTTATGAATTTCCTCCTCAGATTATCACTATTCTGAGTCAAGAACTGATACTTTTATTTCTTTATTTTAATTACGTAATTCATCATTAAGCATTAAGATCTAGGTAGCCTCTATCTTGGTAATCCTCAAATATTCTTTTGTTTTTAAGATTCTTCACTTCAAAAAAATAATAAATATAAATTATTAATAAAATACATAAAAAATAGGTAAATTAAAATGTATTGAAAAATTCAATAATTTCATTGATATTATAAATGTCATGTTTTCATCATTCTCAAATATAAGATATAATTTATAGTTATAGCTTGATATATATATGAATCAATCAGAAGTTATTTAAACATAAAAAAAATTAATTTTAGAGGTGATAATGCATTAATTGTCGGCTTATTCTAAAATCTTATGAAAATTAGTTTAAATAAATGACTTAACGTTTAATACTTTCACTAAAAAAAATATGGGTTCCCGTATTGTCGATTTTAGATTTATGGATTTGAACTCTTTATTTTATGCTGCAAGTTCATTTTTCGTTTTATTTATTTGTAAATGCAAGTTTCAAACGAGGTGGCCACTTGCATGAATGAGGGTTTAATTCAATTTATCTTGGGTATCGACCAACTTCCTGAATAGAGCAGTGTAATTTTCGCAGTTTTCTAACAGTTCTCCTTAGGCTTTTAAGGTCTTTAAATGCTCATCATATCTCAATTGCGATTTTCACCGTGTTTCTCACTGTTGTATCATTCACATCAAAGTAGACGAGCAATCCATCGATAAATAATTCAACTTGAAAACTTTAAGATTATTATCATCACCCTTCACGGTGAGTTGTTTGGCTTAAAAGTATGCTTCAATCATGATTTAGCCATCTCTCTTCATCTTGTCTGCATAAGTATAGTTCACTTTTGGATTTCTTTTTGGATTTTATCGAATTCTTAGGCTAATTGAGTTTAAAAAATTTACGATTTAGTGTGAGGTTTGAATTGCTCTTCCATTTAATAATGAGTGAACGTGGTTTCATTTTCTTTATTTATATTATAAGAAGTATTCAATTTAAATTAGATTATGATAAGAACATGCCAGTTAAAATATAAAAGAAATATTTTTATTTTTCTTAAAATTTTAATTTACCTATTTTTTATGTATTTTATTAATACTGGACACATTTAAATAGTTTACCTGTCAAATATTGTAGGAATACATTAAATTTGAGAAAATTAATTTAAATTAAATTAATTAAATAATAAAACATGGCAGTTATCATTTTCAAAGTGACTCAAAATTCAAATCTAATTTGAGCCTACTGTAGATCCCGCAATTCTTGCTTGACTTTACTATTGAAAATATTCCTCAGTCATCCCGGAAAGCGAGATATTTTGATTTTGAGCCAACTCTTAAAACGGTAAAATGGGTTTTTCTCGCTTGGGTTGTGATAAATTCATTCTAGCAATAAAAATCATCGTCTCATTTTATGCGCTATCTGGAGAGTATGATGAAGCTGGGTTTGAGAAGGCAATTGATAATTAATTAATTTTAATAAAATAAAATTTAATTTCCCCAAATCGAATGTATTCCTACAATAATAATTGGCATCCTAAAACTTATTTATTTATAATGTACTTTCAGCCACTGATTTATCTGAAGAAATTACTTCTTCGTATTCACTTTGAGAAGTTATAGATTTATTTTTGTTAAGTTTTTCTTTTCACTAGAGGATCTGTTACTATTTTAATTATTTCTCTATGATTTTCTTGCACTCTTTGCTATTGATTTTGCAGGATCTAATAGTTTCTTTTTATTATGCTTCTACATATTTTGCTATTCTACAGATTCAATATCATCATTTTTTAGAGTTTTTCTTGATCTTATTGTTTCAATTATAGTGCTTCCACTATAAGATTTTAAGATTTATTTCTCTACTTCATTTATATCATCTGAAACTTATTTTGATGGCAATTTCCTGTGATGCTCTTTCTGTTATGCTTCATGGTCAATCATAGTAGAAGAGTTCTGCGATATGTTCATAACAAAATTTTTAATAGTCTTTAAGTAATTAAATCAATAATTTATCGATTTCATGTGTAAATGTCACTAATCTTAACTTATAAAATTAAAACTTCATTGCAGAAGAATAAACACTTCCCACTTCTTTCTAATGTAGAAATTCTTTAAGAATTCAGACTATTTTTATTGCATTTAAAATTTTAATCTGTTGTTGATTAGTATTTTCTCTAAGTGATCATTTCTTTTTTACTTTTTAATAGTCTTTTTCATGTTTTTTTCGATGAATTCTTTTCTCTTTACCCTAATTTGTTTTAAGAGGTGGTATTTCTGACTATATTCTATTGTGATTTTATTGAGCTTTTTATAAGAAAGTTTTATACTTATTGTTGAGAGTCTATTGAATTTTGAAATTAAATGAATTAAAATTATTTAAATTAAGCAATGTCCTAATTAAAATAGTAATACAATTTTTTAGAATTTAAAAAATGTGATTGATTCAAATTTAATCGTATATTGCTATTGTAAGTAGTATATTATAGCACCTAAGAAATTAGAAAATTTAAATAAGACTAATGCTCTTAAAATAATTTACAATTGTCTTAAAATTATCTTATATTATCATAAATTTTTGTGCAGTAAATATAGTAAGCTAAATGAAAATTCTCAGCTAAATTGAAATTATTCTTCCTTATTTTTACTACTTTAAACTTCACCAATTAGTTAAATATTAAATATGTTTGATATATTTTCCTCAAGTAAATTATAAATTTATAATAAAAAACTAAATTTAAGCAAATGTTTAACTGATAACAGAAGAAGAAGATATTTTCTATAACTAAGAAGAAGATATTTTCTATAACTAAGAAGATGAGTTTCTACTGTGTCTTGTTTTACTGTCTAACTTTAAAACTGTTAAAGTTTAAGAATTATTTTAGGGTTAGTAGAAGTAGTTAATGAGTATTCAAAAATATATTATAATGTCCCTTTTATTACTAAATTAAATCAACGCACTAATCATGATTTCACAGCATAGATCACAAGACTGAGAAAATATTCAAATATTTAATAAAACAATGGGAAAGAGCAGTTTTTAAGGATGTCTCAGAGCTAAAGCAAATAACTCTTTTCTTCGTCCTCTCAATTATCCAATTCCTCACCTTTTTCGCAATATTATACCTTGTAAATAGTTTATCCTCTTAATCCCTGAGACATTCTTACCCTATAGTAAATACCAATAAGATGTTACTAGATTAGAAATTACAATTTGAGGCATTAATTTATACCATAAATGTCTTAATCGTTATAATATTATATTTACTCAGATCAGAACTATCAAGTTCTTATTTAATTAAAGAATAAATGACAATATTTTATTTGAATAAGATCATTTATTTTTGACACTGACTTCAAATCTCTTCAATTTATCATGACTGGGGAAATATAAATTAGTTAAAAATGTCTTCAATTTATTAAGAAGAACTTTGCCATTAGTTATCTCTCAATTTGATATAAGTTTATTTATTTTTTATGGGATCTCCAAGCCGCATTCATAATTTACTTCTAATAACTTTATTAATTACCTTTAATTCCAGAGTTATAATTTATACTGCTTTATTGAGAAAGTCTTTAGTCTAAAATTCAGTTGGTATATAAAATTATAGAATTTGCTTAATTGAAAATTATAATCTGGCTTTATTTCTATAAAATTGATGTATTGCTTATAAACTTGCTATATTATAAAAATTAATATTTATCAATAATTTTGTTCTAAACCTGTGTATAAATACCTTTTGGGATGAATAAAATGAGAATTACTGTCATAAACCAGGTTTCATTATTAACATTCAAAACCCAAAAACCCCTTAATGAGGTTTATAAGTGCTATGATTTGTAGGGAATTTGTTAGGGGTTGGGGTTATTAATTAAATGCGAGACTAAAATTACAAGCTTTTGGGGTCTATTTATGATGAAGAGTATATAGATTTAGTGTTTAAACTGCGTTATGGATGTGATATGTATAGTGAATAAACTCAAACCAGTACTGAACTATAAGTCTATTGCACTGCTCTTAAAGCGTAGTCCCTCAACTGTTCGTTCTCACTGCTTGAAAGCTGTGTAATTAAAGCAATAATAGCTGAATTCTTAGCCTAAGAGGAAGTCTAAGTTTCTATAGAAGCATATTGACTATCTTATTAATGAAAAAACTTTGAAGTATTGGGCTCACTTCTCTCTCGACTAACGAGCTATTATGTTTCATCGCCAGTTCCCTGAGTTGAAGATCTCTGCATAGTCTGTTGCAAACATTTATAAACGAAACGGTATCTCTTACAAAGGTGTAAATCGTATCAAGAGAGTAATTGATTTCACTCTGCCATTTTACAACAACAACAACTTAAATTATATTTATAATTAAATGCAGAGAGCCTAATAGAATAATATTAAGTTTATTCATGCTGACGAGGCTGTGTTTACATTCAACACTTTCATCTAGAAGTCTTGGTATAAGAGGCATAGCAACATAGAAGTATATGACTAGAAAGTCAAGGTATAAACAATGGCAATTCTTGGAGGTATTAGCGAGGATGCTGGTTTAGAAACTTATGTTATTCATCCTCGCTCTATTAAGACAGAGCAGTATATTAAGTTCTTAGAGCAGCTGAGAGAGAAGTACCCTGAATAAGAGATTATACTATTCGTTGATAATCTTTCTGTTCATAAGACTAAAGATACAAGGAAGAGTTATGAACAACTTAGAATAACGCCAGTGTTCAACGTACCTTACAGTCCATAGTTTAATGGAATTGAGTTCTACTGGGGTATATTAAAAGGTCATTACAAGAAACTGCTGCTATACCACTTGATGCATGACCTACCTATCGATACAGTTGACTTTATTAAAAGCTCAGCGAAGAGAGTAGATAATTTATTGGCTTAAAAGTGTGCGAAAGATAGGATAGTGAATGTATATAAATAAGTTTTGTAGTTAAGTTAATGAATATATAAGTCACATTTAAAATTCTTTAGAGGGAGCTGGCTTCTCTTTCTTTCCCTCTACTTCTTGCTTCCCTCCTCCTAAGTTTCTTCTCTTGCTGCCCGGTCCAGCATCTATGTTAATTGACTCTGGAGGCTAAATATTTGAATAAAGCCTCTTGCTGACTTCATACTTTGTCTGCGACTTTCCGCTCTCCGTGAAGCTTGCTCTATCTATTCCTTCATCAAAAAGATGCCAGTACCAGATTTTTCTAAAGAGTTAAGCTACAAATCTTACTTGAAATATAAGGGTGCTTCTGCAGCTATAGCCAGCTCTCACTTATCTTGATCCCTTGTCTGTCCTTATCTTCTGAAGAGATGCTGTACCTTTTCTTATGAGATTATTGAATAAGTTCTTTCAAGTAATCACCTTTAATTGTTGCAAGTATGCCAAAGAAATAGTTTCTTTCAGGCGGTTTATTTGACAACTGTTTCTTAGTAGGCAGGTACAGCGAAACCTCTGGGTCGTTCATAGCATCATCATATAAGTTAGTCACTGAGATTTCTGGATAGTTTGGAATCTCTGCAAACTTTACATCTTAAGTTTTCAATGCTTCTTCTCTTCGCAGATTATTGCCCTTAGAAATGAAATTTTGGTACCTTCCTTCGTTGGCAAGAACTTACCAACTACATAATCAAGATGAGTTACTATGAGTTCATTACCTTGCTGCACCAGGTAGCGGTGCAAATCCTCCTTGCTTCTAAATCCCTGAATCAATTCTTGAACTTGCACTCTTTTCATTACATCATTCATTGACTCCATCTTGTTTACAGATCTAAGAAATGATATTCAAATTTAAGTTTATTGATTTCAATTATATACCTCTGTAAAACTTACTATTAAGTATGGGCATGCTATAGGAGGTCAACCTCTTATTAGGATATGGAGAAGGTTTTGAGAACTGGTTTCAAACTTGAGAGATTGATATCAATTTCTACTGTTATAGTTCCATATTTTTAAATTTAAATTGGTACGTACTTAATTAGGAGTAGCTCCTAAAATGCTAGTACTTAATTAGGACTTTAATTAATGCTAGTACTTAATTAGGAGCACCATAAATTTAATCACAAAATACCTCCTAAATCGGTACGTACTATAATCAACTTATTATTGAAAGTAAAAATGGTTACTTCCTCACCCATATTTAGAGCTGGATTGTCTTTAATACTTATATTTCTTCTCTAATACTCTAAGAACTTTCCTTTAAACTTGTAGGCTTGCAAAGCTCTCATATAAGCTCTCAGTTATAGAGGCAGTTTTATAATTTTAAATTCAAATTTAAATATGAGCTTTAATATTTTAAGAAAAACAACAGCACTTCCATTAAACTAAATGAGACTTACCTTTGGTAGCAATAAAAAGTGTGATAGCTGCGAGATGGACTCTCATAAAGAACTATCAGAGCTATCACTTGAGGTCTCTGTTATTAAAATAGAAATTAATAATAGAAAATAAATGGCAACAAGTGTGTGGGAGACAGAGAGGAGGAGAAAGTTAGAAATGAAATTTCAATTTAAGCAGAGGAAGTTGAAGTATATTTTTGTGAGAAGTGTGAAAGAGACTTTACACATTAATCTAGCTGGTACAGGCATATGAAGGTCCATAAGGAAGCCTACTGTATACTTAAAGCACGACAAAGTTGATGGAAAGTATGATTGCTTTGAGTGCCATAAACAGTACTCTCACACAAGAGACTTAAAGAAGCATCTTTTAAAAGCCCACAGAAAGAAATAGAAGTTGAAGATTAAGACACTCAACTGAAGTTGCTCAACAAATGAAAAGCAAGGGGGCCTCTATAAGTTGCTGAGCTTTAACAAGCAAGTGAATCAGAGTATGTGAGGATTGCACGCAACCTATTAGCATCAGAGGTCACTAAAATCATGATTTAAATATAATACAAGAAAATTCCAGTACTTGCATAGATTGATTTAGATACTTCTCTCTAAAGCTACCTAATTCTAGAGGACTCCTATGACAAGAAAGTTATTAAGGATCATCAGTATGCTTACAAGGTATATCCTTTCAACTATCTCCTTAGTGATGATAAATATTAAATGGAGTTTACTAATGAGTATTAAGTACTCAACTCAGTCTAAGTTTAAAGAGTGCAAATACTTAATAAAGCTAGATGCTGTTCTCCTAGCCAAAGATCATGTAGCTTTCAGACTACCATTCTTTGAAATGACACTCAGAGATTTCATAACTGATCAAAGAAATCATAGATAGCTTGCATTTAATATCAACCTAAGCTATACAAGGTATCAAAGAGCTTCATAAGTTAGGCTTTGTTCACAGAGATCTCAAGCCTGAGAATATAATGTTGACTTTTTCACCAGTAACAGTAACAATTATTGATTTCAACAGAGCCTTAAGAGTGGTAGTATCAAAACTTGGAAGTGTAATGGGAACTCCAGGTTATTATCCAGAAAGAGAAGACTGGAGAGATGGAGACTTACAGTCGGATGTGTGGGCTTTAGCAGCAATAATAATAGAGTGCGATATGCCTCGCAACGATTACTACTCTACAAGGTGCGAGAAGGATGCAAGGCAAATAATAAAGCAATTTATTGAAAAAACAAGAGTGTCTCAATCAATGAAGCAAATGGCAGAGTCAATAATAATAAAACCAAACTCAAGATCAGAAATATCAATAGAGTAGATAGAGTTGTGGTTAAGTAAGATAAACTTCAGACCTCTCCCCCATGATCCAAAAGTGCATTTTGAGTGATTAATTAAATGCATTTACTATATATTTCACATTAGAGCCTATTAATAACCCCAACCCCTAACAAATTCCCTACAAATCAAAGCACTTATAAACCTCATTAAGGGGTTTTGGGGTTTTGATTCTATTAATTTTGCAGTAAAATTTGAAAAATTGTCTTCTATTTTTATGTACCTCAAATATTATAACCAAGAAAAATTTTTAGATTGCTTATTTATTTATAATCTCCCTTATCAGAACGATTATATTACCTCAATTAATTATAGCTCCTTTAAGAACAAAGAAAGCATTACATTACTGATGAACCATTAGATATTAGAACATCAGAAAACAGAGGTTTTATAGTTAAATAAAGATTGATGAATAAAAGTTCGACATAAAAGCTTCATTGTCTAGTTTTATGTTAAGGCGTGCAGGCGCTTAAAATGTTATTTTCATTTGAAACACTTGGCTTAAAATTTTTTTGGAATTTCAAACCTTCTCTTTGAGAATGAATATTAAACCACCACTATGCTTAACTCTTAAAATATTCTTCTATTTACACTTTGTCATGCTTTTCTGAATCAAATATCTACTTTCAAAATGATTCATAGAGGATTAAGTAATTTAGAGTTATTCATTATTCAAAATTTACTATAATAAAGAACTTTTTTTGTATTTGCACAGCTATTCAATTGGCTAACTATTAAGAATACTCAGTATTAATATTATAATCTAGCCTTTTCCTCCCTTAATATTATTATCTAGCTGCTTCCTATTGATTCACTATTTAGCCGATAGGGGTTGATAATCACTTGTATTTCAAACTAACTTCTTGAAAATTTATTTTAGTAATTTCTTAGTCAAATTCAAGTGAATTAATTGCACAGAAGTATCATAATGGCACAAAATTTATGATAGTCAAAGCTTTGAATTAAAATATGACTTCCATCTTAGTCAGATGGAATTAGACTGGCAGGAAAAATCTCTCCAAAACCACTAAAATTAATATCTAGAAGAGTCCTTTTTCAATACTCAAGGGAGAATGTTTTTTAAATTAATAATATGATTACTCTACTTAATTCTTAATAAACTCTAATTGGCGACTGGTTTCATGCATAACTAATTTTGTAAGTAAATCCTTACAGTCAATTACCAATCGCTATAATTTTAAATTAAATGTTTATTAAAAGGTTTACTATCAATATTATTTTTAGTGATTTGTTCTTCTATGGTGATTTATCAGAATCTTCTTCTACTATTTATGCATCATAATGCGACAGCATTTGTCTCAATTATTTTTTACTGCAAAAATAGTATATAAAATAATGCATTAAAAATTTGAATATTTTATTGGTTTCTATTTTATAGATTTAAAATATTGAAATTAAATTGTTCTTAAATCTACCTTAAAATTTATAATTCTTTATCTTTAACATAAATTAATGCTAATTTGTTTTTAATCCCTGATCTAATAATATAACTGGTTATATTATACAAACAAATTTATTAAAAACAGTCTTATAATAGGTTTCTCGGTTATTTTTAAACTCTATGTTTGCTTAATATTTTAAATCAATAAACTCTCATTAGTTTAAGTCTTAATCTCCATCCCTATTTATACAGACATACCTCTTTTACCTTGACTGCTTTTTAAACTACTCTCTAATTATTACAATTTTAATTAGATTTAACATTTTTAGTGAATACTGTGCTTTAAGTATTGGAAAAGTCACTCTCTGGTAGCTGTTTATTTTAATTGCCTTCTATCTTCTTAATTTGCTTTAAGAGAGGGGGTTTATGTGAAGATTAACCAAATTTGCTCAGTTATTTTATTGATGAATTTTATTGTTAATATTTATTGCTTGGACTGTTGTTCTAAGTTGTTATCTGTGATTGAGTTTATTTTTAGTTTAAAGTTTGATTTCTAGTGTTCAGAGACTAACTAATGTTTTCTATGTCTAAATACTCAAGTTACTTTGATTTATCATAATGGATTATTTTTAGGCTGATTTTTTATATTCGATTTGTGTAAAAATTATATTGTTTATGCAAATACTGAAAGTAAAAGTACCATTATAAATTAAAACAGGTCTTGGTTTTCATTCTCTTAATATCCTTTAAGCCCATAAATTTCTTGCGCAAAGCATCATTAAGTTAGGTTTTATCCCACTCTCTTTTTTTCTTCTCACAAAGACATTTCCCTTTTGAATTTTTAATGCCTTTCTCATTGTCTACGCAAAACTTGCGCTTTGGTGGATCATTTTCAGACTTTTAACCATATTATAGGAGTTTAGAGCCAGGTAATATTATGATTTTTGAGTTCTTTATTAATGATTAGAATGGGCTTTATTTATCTTGTTAATAACATATTACAAAATAAAATGATGGGTTGACAAAGTAAAACTTAAAATATGAATTTGCTTTATGTTTATTGAGTAAATGAATGCTTTTATTGTATAATTACAGGCAAACTATTCATCATACCTCCTTACCCTTTTTTCATGCCTTGAGTTAAGTTAATTTTCAATTCCATTATTGAACTTCTCTTCATTTTTTCTTAATCTTCAATCATCATGCTACTAGTTTCACTGTCTGCTTCTGTTAAATCTCCCTCACCTGGTTTATCCTAAACCATTAATTTCCTTCTGAGATATTTGTCTCTAAATAAATATATATTTTTTATTTATGAAGAATGGCATGATAAAAATAGCTCTTCATCTATAAATATAATGATAATTCTTCGAAATTTTATTCACAAATGTTTTCTAGTCACCACTTTATTTTTATTATTCTTTCAAGAGACCAAAGAATCCCAAATCAAGGATTTCATGAGTAAAATGATCAAGCCATCAGAAGTTATAACTCCCTGAGTTTCTTTAGCATATTTTCGGATTATGTAGTTTAATCTCATCTTACTATCTAATAAATCTATTTGCTTTTTTTTGTCATTTATTTTATAATATTTTATTAAAAGCAAAAATAGCTCCCACCTAAAATATCTTAAATATGAAGTATTACTCTATTGACAAGCACTATATAATAAATTAATGGTCATACTGTTCTTCCTTAAGCTTTTGAATCAGCTAAGCCATTTTCTCTCTTTTCCTTAAATTTCTATAATTATTATCTCTAGAATACATCCCCAGCATATAATTGAGCTGCTCTTATTAATGAACTCTGTCCTTCTCATCCGAATTCTTCTCTAAAATTGGCTATTTCAATATGTATGTGGGCTTTTTCTGATATTATTGGTTTATTTATACTTGATTTTTGAAGGATGAGCCGGAGTGCTGGGGAGGCATCAGAAGGTTGTTTCCGGGCTTGATGCTCTTTCTAATTGCATATTCTCTACTTGAATTGCTATTAATAATTTAGATGAAATTCTTGTGTAAAAAGTTTAGAGAAATAGCCATCCTACAATTTTGAACAATGTAATTTGGGAAAGCGAAGGAGAATTATATGAGCATACACTTACCTTGATTCAGTTAGTAATAAATTATTTTACTGCAGCAATGTAGAAGAATAAGTAATTTATTGCTTCTATCCTGTGCTAATATTATTCACATTATTATTTCTGTTATTATTCTACGATTGGCTGTAAACTTCCTTAAGATTAAGCTTGTCTATGTTGAGCATTTTATAGTGCAGATTAAGGTAATTAGAGATTATTCGCTATATTTTAAGGGGTTTATCGTTGATTGTTATTTAAATGTATTGGGGTTTTGGGGTTTGCTGAGATTTTAATGCTGTTTAACATTTTTAACTAATATTCTTCAATTAGGCATTATATATTTTGATGTCAACTTTTACTCAATAAATATTATAATTATAATTAGTCCTCTACAACCAGATATGAAAACTAAATATATTTATATATTATTTTAAACTTACAATTTAATTTAAAAATATGAATAATTACATTAACAATTAAATGAACACATTGAATTCGTACTATAATAGATCCTCTGGCACTGGCACTATAATGAATTCAGCTAGATTTGGTACAGCTGCTACCAATTAAATTCAGTTGAAAAGCCCATTAACAATTATAAAAGTAAATACCTACAGCCTACAGACGCTTCACTTTAAAGATAAAAAGTAAGCTGGAAGACTAATATTCATAATAAAACTTCATATTTTCAGATTAACATTTAATCTTATTTATTCCCTAAATTCTTTATTGATAGTCTCCAAAGAACGTCAATATTAGAGACAGAATATATGAACTGGAGGATGCCCTTTAAGAAATAAAATCAACTTCGATTTAAACTGGGTAAAATTTACAACAGCATAATGAAAAAGAAAATTCAAAAGTTGTGAATACTTTGTATTCTCAAATATAAAGCTTGGAGTAAGCTATTGGTACTATTAAAGTTGTTGTGAGTGAAGAAATCGAAACTCTTAGGTCCACTATGTACTCTCATATAACTTAATTATTATAAATTTTAAAGATTAGATCCTCACTTCTCATTTAATGATGATTAATTTTAATTTACTAAACTCAGAGATAGATGTACAGCTGAGTAATAACAGTAAGAGAATTGAACAAACAGCATAATATCTCTATAAAAATGACAATGATAGCTAAAAAATACTCTTTTAAATAAACACTCTGAAAGACGAAATTTAAACTATGCAAGCCATTGAAGGGAGAAATATTGAGAAAGTTCAGATTTAAATTGAAGAGAAGCTGGTCAACATGAAGCAGGATATCAAGTAAGTAAATTAAAATGCATATATAATTAAGAAATCCTCATGTCTCATATAATTCATATAGAAAACTGTTTGAGCAGTTAAGAATAATTATTCAATCGAATTCTAAGTAAATTTCAGTATGTACCAAAGATCTTGAAAGATTCGAGAGTTAAATAGAGTTAATAAGAACCTCTAATTATCATCTTAATGAAAATTATTAAGATTCTGTCTAAAAGCTAATGAGATTGTAATTTGTAACTTTTCTGCCCATAACGATTTTTTAGAGATAAAGATACCACAACATCTTTTAAATAACTATCTACTGATTTTATCGATATGAAATCACTTCTAAAGATCAAGAAAACTTTAATCAAAGTCTAAATTTTTAATTGGAGTATCTTACTAGAAACACAGACATTAAAAATTAAACTTACTTTCAATATATGAACGAACAAGCATAGACTTTTGTAAATTAAAGTTGATAGCTTTGATAAGAATATCAAGAAACTAATAGTTGATTAAGAGGTAAATATAGTGTCAAGATTTTTTCAGTTTTTATGAGAATCAACTCAAAGCTAATTTTTCTTAATTTATAGATTCAGATATAATCATTGAAAGACTCGATGAAACAAAGTTATCAGCAACTTACTTAAAAATTAAACCTCTCTGAATAATCTTAGTCTTGCACTTCTCTCAAGAAAAATGAATTCAGTTGAGGATTTATTCGAGACTTAGAGGAAGGAATTATTTGCTAGAATGAGAGACTTAGAAAAAATATTAACAAAGAAGAGTGATAGAGTGGAGAGAGCAGTCAGGGAAATAGCTAAATATCACAAATCCTCTTTTAATTATATGAAATAGCTGTTTAAGTAAAATATTAATCATAGAATTCTAAAGTTAAGCATAATGATTAAATTAAAGTCTTAAATAAAAAATTTTAAGCTATCAATTGACAGTGTCAAAATATAAAGAAAAAACTCAATATTTTTTAAATGGCATCTCTGAATCTTTTTCAACATGTGAATTGAATTTCTTAAGCTCTTTTACAATAAGCAATTGTTAATGCTTCTCTAGTTAGATAATTTTATCTGAATTTTTCTCATTCATCTTTTCAATTTCTTGGATGTAGCCAGTGATTTCTTGTTTAGCAGTCTATAGTCTTAAATAATCTTCAACCTATTTTACTTGGTACCCTTGACTAATAGTTGTTCTTTCAAAAATTGAGATAACTTTTGCAACGACTTTATGGTTTTCTTATTGATTTTGGGATTAGACGTTCTTGTGCTCATGGAAATAATGAGATATATATATCCTGTATTGCTCAAAGCGTTCTTAGTATTAAACTCTAAGTTGATCTTTTTGGTTGAAGGTTATTGCAGAACAATTTGTCAAAATGATAACTCCCTAGATCCAATACCAAGATCATTGATATCCAAGAATCTCTCTAAATTCTTTAGAGTAAGCAAGTACTTCCTCCTCTTTTTACTCTTACTGTTGAATATCTTGGTTTATTTTAATTTGATCCCAATTTACGTCCACATGCTCTTAAGAAATGCTGATGGGACTCTCAAATTGTTGCTGGTGTACTATTATATTATTATATTTCGGAAGATTAGAGGGATCTTGAAGGTTTTTTATTCAAATCAAAGTCTGGTTCTAATAGAATAGCCTATTTCCAAGCTTGGCTAGCTTCGTCTTATGTTTATGGCGTTAGAAGAAATCCTAATTTCCAATCCATTGCAGTGTAACATTAAGAACATTCAAAAGAATATTTAATTTTATTCCAAAAGATATATATATAAATATATATATATATATATATTTATGAACTTATTGAAATTTAATGCCAGACTCTGAACTTTGATTGAAATGGTCTAAAAAACAAGACCTCTCTTAGCACTTCATATAAGTCCTATAACTGGATGCCTAGAAGTCTCTGAAGATATATTGCTGATTGCAAATCTAGCATTAGTTTCTAAATGACAAGAGACTCTCCCCATTAATCAAATTTCCTTTTGGTAGAGCAAATGTTCTTGACTTTCTCAAGTATTCATTTTACTGTTTTTATTAATGCCATTTTGCATAAATTTTGAGGATAGCCCACCTTGATTGGCTGTTGTACCTGACTTTGTGTAACTGTTTGGTTGCGCGCTCATTTTTATTTCAATTGAAATTTATTTATAATGATTTCTTATTTAACCTAAACATAGCCCATCTTTTAATAATTCTTGATGTAATCATAAACATCAACTAAAACAATACGAATTAATATTTTAATGTTGAGAAATTTTTATCCTTTTATTGATTAAGGCATGAATATGATAATTAAAACTTTGCAAAATGAAAATATAATAAAAACTTCAATTTCATCCAGCTTCATAGTAGCAGATTGCTTTATCTTGAATGATAAATGAACAATGATTAATGAATATTTAGAAGATATACCCTTTATAGCTTTTTTCTTTTACCTACCTTGTTATTGCTTGGTTACTTTAATTTTAAGGTCTCTGCCATCCATCTCCTTGCCTGTTTTTTCAATCTAATTGACGGTGGAGTCGAGAGTCTGATCAACCTTTTGCAAAGTCTCGTTCAACTCCGTTAAAGAATCGACAGTGCCAACCTTGAATCTGGATTTTTCCAACTATAATCAAAGTTAATAGAAAGCTAAAAAGGATTTAATCTTGATTAAAGCAATGATGTAATGGAAGACCCCTAAAAAGAATACTTAATATTACAAAGCCTATCAATATATAAATTATCTCAATTTGTGTAGCGTATTCTTTTCTCCGTTTGCTTAAAACTGTGTACTTTTATATTCCTTATATCGTGAATGTCCTTACCTGTGCAGTGAATACTTCAGCTGGTGCCGTGCTTCTTGTACAGAGTGACTGAATTAATTATCTCTCGAGTTCGCTCTCATCCTTACCTTAGATAAAGCAAGCTACTTCGTTGAAAACCATATTATTTAAGATATCTCTCTTATATTTAATATTATTAATATTATTATTTAATGCTCTTCAATCTCATTCAATTTTTATGCCTATTATTTATTTTTTATTAAAAAATTCTTAAAATTTGACATTATATTTAGGTGAATTCCGTTAAAAAATTAATAACAAAAATAAGTTAAATAAATAATTATGGAAATATATAAAGATCAATTGAATTTATTTAAAAAGGTTAAAGTTTTGAGTGAGTTTAACATCCTGATTACTTCCTAAAATACTATTATAAAAATATATTGCCTATTATTTATTCATCATTTTCTTGAATAAATTCCCTTATATTTAATTATAAATTTTATAGTTAAAATGGAGAAAGAAATTTTATAGATTTGTATAAAATTTTAGCAATATAAAAAAGTTTTTATAAGTATTTTCAAATAATATTTATTATATTTAATTAGTTTAGAATTATGTAGATTGATATTATTGCTTAGCATTAATATTAATTATAATTAAATTTACATCTCTTGCAATTTAAATAATTTATTCACATTTTTGAATAATGGAAATCAAGAAGTAAGCATGTGATTTTTAAATTATATAAAATAAAAATTTCCCCATACATACCATACTTTACTCAATAAATGTAGCAATAAACTGAATTTTTATAGTGAAATAATTAAATATACCAGGTCTAATATAAGGGGAGTTCTCAAATGTTGTCAAGCAAACTTGAATCAAATAATTAGGTAAAAAATAAAGTAAAACTTTTTTATTCACATGCGCTTAATACCTTTATTTTATATAATGCAGCAAAAACTTCTGTTCTAAATTACTTTAATAAATATTCTAAAAATATTTAGCGATTTATTAAATCTAGAGAGCCTGAAACAACAATATAAGCAAGGCTTAAAAACTAAATAGAGTCACAATATATAAAAAGAATAGATCCTAGTAAAATCCAGTTAAAAGACGAGGTGGTTTATCCTAAGTAACCGACTATTGACATTGAAAATTGATGCTTTTTATTTTTAATAAAAATAATTTAATGAATTTATAAAAGCTGATACAAAATATAGAATTCTAGCAGAATTAATCCAATATATAAAAAATTTGAGGAACCTAAAATGCAATTGAGTAGCTAAATTGAAGCTCAAGTAATCATGAAAAATTTAAATATGGTTTAGAAGAATTAAACAGTTGTTGAAAAGAAAGATTATAATAAATCTCTACCTAAAAGTAGCAACTTGAAATATATTAATATAGTAAATTGATTATTTTATTTCATTAAAAAATTAATGAAATTAGCTTATATAAATTGCAGCATAGAAATTAAGATTACAGAAAGAATTCTGGAGACAGTTGGTAGTAAGCTCAATCATAATATCATATTTATCATTAGATTGTATGATTTTATAGATGTGGATCTTCAATTAATAAAAAAAGAAATATATGTTTAAGCAATAAATCCCAGTAATATAGTCATTCTCTATAAATTAGATTGATGCCCAACTGCCTCAAGACAAGTTTAAAAAAGAATTAGAAGAATTATTCGACTAGAAAGTTAATGTAAGAAATAGAAAAAGTTATTTTAAATTTACAAAAGCAAGTAGTTCAAAGTCTAATTATAAACAGAAAGGAAATTTGAAGAGAATTCAAATTCTGATGCTGCTGATTAATTAAGAGAAAGTACTGTTCTTAACTAGAATAAACGAAAATCTAAATAATTTATATGTAATCGTAATTTTAATAAATTATGTAAAAGAAAAAAAAAAGCATGGAATAATTTTAAAAAAAACTATCCCTACATTATAAATTGGCAATAAAATCAGTAAGCAGCATTTTTAAACAAGTTTACACTATTCCAAAAGAGATCTGACTCCCCTAAGAGAAAATTACACCATGAGTTCAGAAAAAACTCCATAAAAGTAAAATTTCTAAAATTACCATAACAGTCAAATGAGTAAAGGTTTGAAAGACGGAATTTTGCTTAATTTGGGAGAGGGAGTCAAATGTAGTTCTTCCAATACTAAAATCAAAAGTATATAGACTTTCTCTATTGAAGTCGAAAAATCAAAACTAAAAAGACTTATTAGCAAGAATAATGTTTGGTAAATTATTTTTCATTAGCATAAACTTAGAAGAAGAGAAAAATTCTAGGTTATTAGTGGCAAGAGCTCACAGCTCAAGATATCTAATAAAATGAAAATATTCCAACAAATTAAAGTGTCAAACCTCTATGAAAAGAGAGAATGGCTGGAGTACTCAAATTTAAAACAAGAAAATTAACTTGCAGTAGAATTTACCAAAAGACTTAATAAAAATAAACTTAAATAAATGAGTTAGAATTTAATTCATTAAAATATAGCCATAATTAAACAAAATCAAATGAACAATTAAACATCAAATTTCCATTAAATCATCAGTAACATGAATTTATAGAATAATTGATCTCTTAAATATTGCAAAATGTTGATAATAGATATCCATGATAAACTCAAAATGAAAAAGAAGTAACTTTGTAAGACATGGAAAAAAATTCAATCAGATTTAGCAACTTACCCATAGTTATGAATTGCAGAAAAAATTTCTTGAAATAGAGATAAATCTAGAAATCAGCTCCATCAAAAGTTGGAGTGGCGCCTCAATAAAAATTAGTTCATCCCATAAATATTCAAAACTTGAATGATGTATCTTTTCATGATAACTTTCCTTATAAAGAAATTTCTGTCACTCCTCAAATTAAGCCAGAAAGGAGCTTTCACTTGAATAACGAAAGAGATTTGAATAAATAGAGCTAGTTAATGATAAACATAATTTTTTCCTAGAAAGATTTAGAGATTTAACCAGAGCAATATGAACTTAAAATTCCAATGACTCTGAAGTCTTCTATTGCCTTCATACCAAATTAATTAACGCAAGTCTCTGATTAAAGCTATCAGCAAGTAAACTTAAAATTTCAGTCCAAAGGATAGTTTAACATTAACCTGGGCCTTTATAATAAAGTGAACTTTACTGAAAACAATATCACCTGAAGCAGTTAATTATTATCATATTTCTATCATCTTTAAAGCTCTGTAAAAACATATCTAAGGTCATTTAAGTGTCAATTAAAATTAATTCAGTATGGAAAATAGGTAGAGGCTACATCATTGGGTCTAAAAAATCAAGTTTTTACATAAAAATAATCAAATAAATATTTTTCATATTATTTTTTTCCAAAAAAATTTTAATTTTAACCTGAATTTTACTTTATCTAAATGTTATATAAGTTAAATTCCAACGAGACACTCATATAAAGCCAAGGTAGTTTATTAAGCCCATATCATATATATTTTCTAAAGTTTATATAGGTGTCTCGTTGGAATTTACTTATATAACATTTAGATAAAGTAAAATTCAGGTTAAAATTACAATTTTTTTGGGAAAAAATAATATAAAAAAGTGCAATATTAATTTGATTATTTTTATGTATAAACTTGATTTTTTAGACCCTATGATGTAGCCTACACCTATTTTCCATGCTGAATTAATGTTAATTAACCCTTAAATGACCTTAGATATGTATTTACAGAACTTTAAAGAGGATAGAAATATGATAATAATTAACTGGTTTAGGTGTTGCCCCCCAGCACAAGGGACAGTGGTCAAGTGCATATTGAAAATTTAGCAGTATAAAGAGAAATATTAAACAGTAGAGGATCAAGAGCTAAACTTTAAATCAGCAACAGTGTTATGATTTAAAGTATGCACAAGGAGAGAAAAGAATTACTGTTAATAGAAATATTTCAAAATTCAAAGGCAAGTAGAATAAAAAATAGGAGCAAAAAGAATATCCTGATTAAGGAGAATAGTAGCCTCTGATTAGATTAACTTCCTCGTAGTTTTTCAGCAGGATACTTTTAGTAAACAAAGCCAAATTGTTAACTGAAAAAGTTTCTAACATGGTGGCAAACTAGCAACAGTAGAGCAACTTTTAATACAATTGGGCATTTATTTAAACATGATCTGATTTCAGACAGACTTCCTATCCTATAGCTATAAATGATAACTGTCATTCTCATTAATATAATAATGCGAACATAATTATCAGTCAGCAAAGGAAATAAAGTAAGGGTGTTAATAAAAAACTGAATATTCAAGGAAATGGAAATATTGAAAATTAGACTTCTTCTACGTCTGTATCAATAATTGCAGGAAATGATGAAATTTTAAAAGTATATAGTTAAATATATTAAATATATTCTATAAATGACTTTGATATTTAATCAAAGCATAATTAAAATCAGAAGAAAAATATAATGTCAAATATACTTATAGATTGCATATAATAGTAATTCTAAAACTAAAGCATTTATAGCAACTAATTCACTTCATGAAGATCGAACTCAAAATTCTAAGAGAGCCAAGTTGCATGCTGAGCTAAGACGATAAAAGAAAGTTGATATTTAAGTGTCCATCTTCAAAAAGTATATTACCCAAGTTATAATGATAAAATTTTATAATTATTCAATTGTATTATGAACTTCTAAAATCCTTTAAGATTTTTCCGATTAAAATTTTTAAGTTTTATTTATAAAATCATAGTTCACTGCCATATTTATTCTATTAGACTTTTATATTAAGAAACTTGTATGTGCCTACTAATTTCAAAGTCTCTTCAAAATCAGCTTCAGTTTCAGTAGTAAATCAATAAATAATATCAGCAGCCAATGTCATGTCTTGACCGTTTTCAACCAAGAAATCGCAGACTTCTTCAAACTCTTCAATTATATACTCTCTATTCATCTTATCTAGTACAGTATTTGAAGCAGCTTAGACTGAAACATGCAAGAAAGAGTAGACTCTTGGATTATATCAGCCATAGCTTACAAGTGTCCTAAAATGTAAGGTGGATTTTTAATTTCAACTCTTAACATTGTGTGCTTTGGCATGACTGCAATTAGACTCTTAATTAATTCTGGCAAACTAGTTCTTATATTTCTACCAAATGCTCCAGTGTCTTCCGAAGTAAGCCAGATTTCCAAAATGTCCTCTTCAAAAGCAGTGCGAGAACATTCAAAACCCCAAAACCATTTCAGTAGTTTGATTGAGTTTTTGATTGATAAAAGTAGACTATTAAGGCATACTTTATTAGGGTTTATGTAGGGGTTTAATGTTTAAATATTAGTAATTTAAGTGAGTATAACAAGCGAGTTTTTAAAATATTTCACACAAACATAAGCTTAGAGTCATGTGGCAGTTCTCTGAATTTTATCTTTCTAAGTTGATGTTTGATTGTTTCTATTGTTTGTTAATTCTCTTAGCTTGGCTTGATAATAGTTGAGTATGCAAGTTCTCTGAGACCTCCATTTATTTTATTTTTATCGAGATATTGTTTGATTCTCTGCTTAGAATCTCTCTCACCCCTGCAGCTAAAGTAATCGTTTCTTGGCATGTCGCTCTCTATTATTATTACTGCTAGAGCCCAGATATCCCATTAAGTGTCTCCATCTCTCCAATCCTCTCTCTCTGGGAAATATCCAGGAGTGCCGTATACATTTCCTTATGCAGAGGCTTGCACTCTTTGAGCTCTGTTGAAGTCAATAATATAAACTCTAAGAGGCTGAAAGTTCATCATGATGTTCTCTGGCTTTAAGTCTCTATGAACATAACCTAGCTTGTGAAGCTCTTCAATCCCCTCAACTATCTGCTATACTATCTAGCTAATTTATCTCTGACATCTATTGTCAGATAATAATTCTCTGTAAGTCATTTCAAGTAAAGGAAGCCTGAAGGCTACATGATCTTTACCAAGTAAAATAGCATCAAGTTAGATGATATACCTGCACTCATTGAACTTTGTCTTTTAAAGAGCATAATATTCATTAGCAACTTCCATTTGGAACTTGTCATCGGCAAGGAAGTAATTGAATGGATATATCTTGTAAGCATATTAGTTATCTGTAATGACTCTCTTCTCTATTTTATCTTCAAGAGTGAGATAGCTTTCTAGGCAAGAATCTAAGTCAATGATTTTTAATATAGGAATCTTCATTGCCTCTATTTTAACCATGATTTTATTGATATCAGAGACTGGAAAGTTCTTGACTGCTTTCTTCATTTTAACTTGCTTCTATACTTCAACTCCCTCTAAGAGACTCCACTGGGTTTCTTGATCTTTTCTTTTGAGGAATCTATTCCCTGTAGGTTCATGAATAAAGACAAAACTTTAATTGTGCTTTTTCTTTAAGTGCACTTTGAGGTCTCTAGTATGAGAATATGGCTTCTCACAGAACTCACAGACATACTTCCCATCTTTCTTTTAATGCTTGAGATATAACCTTGGCATATCGTTGTGTATATCTCTCAAGTGTCTCTTATAAGTTGACTTGTAAGGGAAAACTTTATTGCATTCTTTGCATTAATAGTCAACTTTGGCTGGTATTTATTAATGCTCTATGGAGGGTTGTTTAACCTCCTCCTCAATTTACACAGCTTCTATGATAACCTCCTACTTAACTTATATTTAAATCTCAAAGCTAGACTGGTCAAAGTTGTCATAAGTAGGCTCCCACTGAGTATAAGCGTCTCTGGTCTCTACTTTTCTTGGTTGCTGGAATGATAACTTTTATTGGCTTGATCCAAGTAATGCCGCTCTTCTTAACAGGCTAGCGCTCATTTTAGTTTGCTGATATATTTTATTATAATAATGAAAAAATATAACTTGATAAACTATAATAGTCGAGTATAAGACACTCTTTTAGATTCTTTGCTGAGAGGTAAGAAAATTAATTAACCATAAAAGACTGTAAGTTGACATATTTTATGATAAATTTATACATTTTAGTAAATTAAAATACTCCTAATGAAGTTTTGTTTCTCTAGGAGGTCCTCCAAATCAAGTTTGAACTTAATTTGGAGGTAAAATTATTAAGCATTTTTAAATTTAATCTGCTCCTAATTAAGTTTTAACAATAAAATTTAACTCCTAATAAAGTTCGAACTTATTTTGGAGGACCTCCTAAAATAATTAAACTATTATTAGGAGCAATTTAATGGAGAAAGTTTGATATAAATGGTAATCAATTTGTGAAACTTGGAGCAAGTTTTTCAAAGCTTCTCCTCATTTCTTTTCAAGGTTGATCTCCAGTAAGTCATCCCTACTTAGTAGTAAGATTTTAATAAACTTAGAATGGATATCCATAATTTTAAATTTCATTAACATTTCTAGAAAGAGGAAGCAAGATGGAGTCTATGAATGATGCAATGAAGAGAATATAATCTCAAGATTTAAAAGGAAAATTTCGAATTAAAGAGGACCTCTATAGGTACTTAGTATAGCAAGGTAAGTTATTAAGTAAGATTAATAAATCCATTATAGTTGGATTGTTCTTGCCGACTTAGGAGAGAACTAAAATCTCATTCTTAAAAGCCTACTGAGCGAAGAGAAAAAAGCTTTTAAGCCTAATGAAATTAGGATGAAAGAGATACCTAACTACCATGAAATATCAGTGACAAACCTCTACGATGATGCTATGAGTGATTCAGATGTTGCTCTCTACCTTCCATCAAAGTTACAGCTCTGTAATAAGTTGCCAGAGAGAAACTTCTTCTTTGGTGTTATTGCAACTCTGAAACCTGAGTACTTAAATGAAGTTATTTAAGAAGCTCCCATGAAACGCTACATCATATCTCCTGAAGAAAAAGAGAAGCTAGATATTAATATAAGTGACACCTGGCTGTAGGAACTTTAAAAGCATCCTTTCATCTCAAGTAAGCATAGTCTTCTAACTTTATAGAAAAACTTGGCACTGCCATATACTTAATGAAAGAGCGCAGCAAATTAAACAGAGAGAGAAAGTCCCTAGTAAAATATGAATTGAGTAAGAGACTCTTCAAAGATTTCTAAAAGCCTGACGAGATGAACATAGATGCATGAGCTGGCTCTAAGAGAGGAAACATAGGCCCAAGCAAGCATTAAGAGGAAGAAAAAAAGAGAAGCCAAATCCCTTTACGGGTAAATTTAATATGTGAACTTATTCATTCGTTTAAATCTAATACTTATTTATAAACACAAAATCTCCCTTCTCTTGCGCATACTTTAGCTCTATCATCGCTAACTCTTTTAGCAGCACTCTTTATAAAATCGACTGTATCTATCTTCAAGTCATGCATCAAATGATAGAGTAAAAATTTCTTGTAGTAGCCTTTCAATAACCCCCAATATAACTCAATTCCATTAAACTAAGGGCTGTAAGGAACATTAAATACAGATGTTATGTTTAGCATTTCATATTCCTTCCTTGAGTCTTTAGTTTTATGAACTGATAAGTTATCAATGAATAGAATAATCTCTTAGTCAGCGTATTTGTCTCTGAGTTATTATAAGAACTTTATGTATTATTCGGTCTTTATTGAGCGAGGGTGGATAACATAAGCCTCTAGGCCACTATCTTCACTGATTCCACCAAGGATAGCATGAGTTTATATCTTAACCTTTTAGTCATAACTTCTATATTACTATACCTCTTGTACCAAGACCTTGATATAAATGTATTGAATGTAAATACAGCTTCATCAGCGTGTATGAACTTTATATTATGCTCTTAAGACCTCTGCATTTAATCGAATATATAATTTAAATTATCCTTATAAAATGGAACATTAAAGTCAATCACTCTCTTAATGCGATTGACTGTCTTGTAAGATATTCCGTTCTTTTTATATATGTTCGCTATAGATTAAGCAGAGATATGAAGCTCAGGAAATTGGCGATGAAACATCACAGCTCTCTAGGCGTGAGAGAAGTCTTATCATTAATTAGATAATCGATATGATGCTGCTAAAATTTTAGAGTTCTTTTAGGCTTAGAATTAAGCTGCTGTCTCTTTATATTCAATGCTTATAGACAATGAGACCTCACAGTTGCAGGAGATTTATGGAGCAGTCTTGCAATAGATTTATAATTCAGAACAGGCTAGAGTTATTTAATATATTCATCACATCCATAACGCAACTTAAACAATAAATCTATATACTCGCTGTCATAAACTGACCCCAAACCTCGCATATACTCACTTAAATTACTAATATTTAAATCATAACCCCCTACATAAACCCTATAAAAACCCGAATAGAGTTTGCCTTAATAGTCTACTTTTATCAATCAAAAACTCAATTAAACTACTCAAAGGGTTTAGGAGTTTTTATTGCATCATATATTTTGATGCCTTCCTTGACTTTTTCCTTTTTATTAACTTTTGAATCTATCGGTTTATCAAGAGATTTATAATTGACAATTTTAGAGTCTTTAAAGCCCTCTGAGTTACAATTATTTTGTATTAGTTTGGCTGGGGCATCAGCATGAATCTCGGGTATTAAGTATAAGTGTTTCGCAGATGGTATGCATTTATGTGCTTGCAATGTGTCGTTTTAACCTGAATTAATCTAAGACAAAGATATCATTAAAATTGGTAAATATACAAAGGATTAAATTTAAACATATCCAATTTTGCTATTGTTAATTTTAATTTTAGATAAAAATCTTAGATGCGATCTTAGTTGGATAAGTTTTTTATGTTTAAATCTGTAGGTGGCTGAAACAAAGGTATTTTATACATTCCTCGTCTATAATAAAAAATGATTATATATTCAATAGTCTTTATAATCTCTGTATTCTTACTTTAATTGAAAAGTTTGAAATTCAAAGAGATCTTAACATGACTAGCCATACACCACACTGCTCATTTTCTTAATTTCTGATTTGAATATATTCTTAGTATTAAATTAAAAATATACTTTATAAGAAAGAGGAAATTGAAACAAATTTATTATTTAAACTATAGTATTATTCATGCCACTCTATTATTCATCATCCTAGTCTCCTCTGACTTAATATTCAAATACAATATTAATATCACTATTCCCCTCTATTTTTATATGTGAATGACTCTCTTTAATCATAGCTATAACCTGGTCTCTTGAAACAGATTTCTACTGCTAATTGACACTAATTAAAATTTTACTATGGATCTCTGTTGGTTATACAAGCCATAAATGAGGAAAGAGTTATTCACTATGTCGGCTCTGTCACAGATTATATAATCGATATAGATTATCAAACCTTCTGTTTAGTTGTAAGATCTACTTTCATCAATTACTATACGGCACGTAAATATTCTTTTAAATTCCCAAAAATTAAGGCATAGTATAATTTACTATTATATTACAAATGAATTATCTATAGATAACTTACAATTATTACTAGGCTTTTAAGTTGCATTGTAAGGATTAATCTTCTTTTTTATCCTATTTTTAAATTGCTCCATTTCTTGCAATTTTTATTTTTATTAAACTTGAAGTTTTTCTTCATAAAGGGAATATGTCTTAGCTTCAAAATATGTATAAGTATTTTAATTGAATTAGAAAAAATATGTAATTTCTTAAAGAATTAATGTTTTACTCTAAAATGTTTTACATAGATTAAACTAATGATGATTAAGTTATATTAAACTAGTGCTTTCTTGAATTGGCAATTCCTAAGGCCCAATTTATTTCCCATATTTAGCCACCTCATCTATTTACATTTAAATCTAAAGATTTTTCATAAAAACTTTGGGATCTTCTCTAATGATTATTCTCTCCATATCTAATCGATATCGAGCCAATTCTTGTAGTTTAGTTGTTTTTATTCTGTTTTCTGTAGTACTGTGATCTTTCCATTTAGCTAGGTAAAATTAAAAATTAATATACTTAAATTATGTTATAGGTAACTCATAAGTTCATATTCTTGGAGAGCTAACTACAAAAGCAAATGTTTAGTTATTAAGTCAATCATGGATTCCAGCCTCATATCCCTGAACCCTATAGTATCATTCAGTAAATAAGATGGATGGGCTTTTTTTATTCTAATAATTATACAAACAATAGTATATTAGCTTACACATGAGGTTTAATTTCTCTTAAGTGTGCACTTAGTTCATCTATTTCTTGATTTAAAGATTCCTCTACATGTGATGGCAAAACTAAAGGAAAGCATTTTGATAATTTAAGAATGAGTAAGTATTTTTTTTAAATTGGGTAATTATAATTAAAATTGTAATGATAAATATTTACATCTTTTAGGATAGTATGGGGCATAAATATCTTAGGTTCTAAATCCATTTCGCAGATTTTTATAGTTCCTCCTCTGGCAGTAAAAAAAATGGAAACTTCTGTGGCTAGATAACTATTATTATTTTAATTCTTCCTGAGATCAGGTTGAGACTGAGATTATGCCAATTTTTATTAAGAAAACTATCCCAGATTTTGCATTATATTCTAGCCAGCCAGTCTCATAGAATTTTATAGCCCAGGAGTGTTGTGTAAGGTTTAAGGTTACTGTTAGTTATACTAAAAGTACAATTGCTCAATAACATTTTATCTTTTAGTTGGGTAACCAATTGTAGGTGATTGTTTATTTTTTTAAAAGTTTTATGGCACTTTTATTCATAGGATTGCTATTTTGGTGCTGGTTAACTTAAATTTGATTTTAGTTATAATTAGGATTTTGATACTAATAGGTTTGGGAAAATTATGGGAGTAATGCATCCTGTGGATAGTGGCTGTATATATTTGGGGTTGAAGGGATAAATCAAAATGCTGTGCTTATTGCAATTATTGGGCATTTCTAAATGAACATTAATTAAAACTTTATTGGAATTGTGCCATTGATTTTAATTACTATTTTACTAAAATATTATTTAAGTTAATTTTAATAAAAATTGCATTTTATGCCAGATAATTAAAAAAATTGATAATTCTTCGTACAGTTAACTTATCTTATACTTCTCATTTAATATTGCAAATGCTAATTAATAATTGAATAGGTAGTAAATAAAATATGTGATATCCTAAAAGATTTAAAATCCTTCATGAATAATACTTGACTGACTGATTTAACTTAAAATTTAACTTTTATCTCAAAGTATATGCGCACCTACTTCCACAAAATAAAAAAACATAAAATGGTTAAAGCAAGAAAATTGTTAAGGGATAACAAATCTTATTGATAATACACTAGTATAAATATTTTATAATTAGATTAAAAAAATAAATAAGATAAACAGTTAATATGAATTAAAAATACCATACTTATAAAATTTGAAGGTTTCTTAGCAAACCAAGCAAATGCTGTTTGAGTAATCTCTCCTCCATATGATGAAATGAACTCGGAATAATCTAAGGAGATGGCAAAGGGAAATGACATGTGTTTCTTGAGAGTTAGCAAGCCAGAGATTGATCTGCCAGCAGACACTAATCTATACTTACTACCCATCAAATGACAAGGTTGTATTATTTATAAAAAAGAGTTTCTCTTTTAAATCTCTTTATAAAACATTTCATATTATTAAAAAATCTATTGATGCTATTTAGAAAAGAAGGATTCATAGTGGAAGATTCAGACGCAGAATTTACATTTACATGCAAAAGATGGGTGACAGAGAGCTATATGGTATTGTGGAAATGGCTTCAATTGAAGATTATGAATATGCTTTAATTAAGAGACATGAATTGACTATCAAGAAAAAGGAAAAGGATAGTACTAAGCTTAAGCGATACCCAGAATGCTAATCTAGGTCCGGTATTCTTGGCGTTTAAGGATGGCGAGGAGATTGAGAAGAGAACGATGGAGATTACATCTACCTAAGCACTATATGATAGAGTTGTAGATCATGATAGTATCGAGGATGTCTTATAGCTGTGTTCAGTGGAAGATTCAGATTTTTCCTAGCCAATTTTGATAATATCCCTTGCACTTACATCGCCGATTGTCATCATAGAGCAGTTTCTGCTTTCAATGTGGGCAAATTGAGAAGAGAGAAAGCTTAACAAGAAGGTTCATAAATCACAGGAGAGGAGCTATTCAATTTCTTCATAGCAACTCGTTATCCAGAGAGCAATTTGAAGATATTAGATTACAATAGAGTCCTCAACACCCTAAATGGCATTTAAAACGAGGAATTCTTGTAGAAAATAAATGACAGTTATGATATAACAGGTCCACTATAAGAAGTAACCGATACCAAACCAAATTAGAAAAATGATTGCTCTTTATACTTATAAAATCAATTTTATAGACTGAAGTTAAAGGTATAGAAAATTGATGTGAGTAATCTTTTTAAGCAATTAGATTCACAATTAAACTTATTATAAAATGATAAATATACCAAGATGTAATTTTAAATTAAGATATACCAATGTATGTATAAATCATTGGTTTATTGACAGATTTAGTGCTATCTACAATTTGGGGTATTTCAGATTTGAGATGCGACGAAAGAATCGATTTTGAAGGTGGTATTAGAGGACTCGATGAGCTTGTTAAGAGATACCATGAAGATTGCGTTGCAGCTTTCGCAATCCTAATTAATAATTATTTTTGAATATTTTAATATGTTTAAAATGATTTGGCTTAATCTATCATGAGTATATTGCTGAATTTACCCAGTCCAATTATAAGAATTGATGGATATTGCAGATGCAGGTCTTATCATGCCACCAAAGAACACCTGGTTTGAGCCCAAGCCAAGAGATGGTTTCATTACCAGATGCTTCGATTTAAGAAATTTGCAAGGATATTTATATAAAAATTTAGTTTGATTTATCAATAATTCCGCAATGAATACAAATTTATTAAGATGAGGGCAATCTAAGTGTCTAATCTCTGATTAAATTTAATTTTACACATCTAAATATACTTAAGTAACTGCTCTTTTATAAACTACATAAGATATTTAATTAAACTTGAATGTGTTAGATATTGCAGGAACAAAAATAGTTTAAGATATTTATACTTTATTGGGATATTATTTTTTAAATCATATAGTTTATGTTTGTTTTGTAAAATAAATATCAAATAAATCCTTATTCTTCAATAATAAATTATTGCATCTATAAATTTGTGAATCTCTTATAAATTATTAATAGAAAAAATTTGTTGATCTTCTTATAACCCTTAAAATTAGTGTATTTCCTAAAAAATGTTTCTATTAATTTTTAAAGTTGTTATCTTATTAATCTTTTAAAATTGTTTATAAAAATTTTATTAAATAATGTAAAAATAATTCTCTTAAAAGAACTATTCTTGTATTATTATGAATAATTAGGATTGTGATAAACAATTACGATGACCATCATCACGCCTTTTAAGCTTTAAAATGCATGTTTCGTTGTTTCTTTATGTAATGACAGTCTTACTAATCTCACTCATCATCTTCACTGGAGGAAGAGGGGGGGAGGTGTGTAGGATGTTTATGAATTGGAAGAAATACTTGGTATCTTGAGTGTCTTCCTTTGTGCCGCACATTTCCTTCATTGTCTCATCTGCGAAAGTTTCACTCAATCTTAGCAAAACTTGCTTCTCAGCGCCCATCACTCAATAAAATGCACAGATATATTTTAATAAAATTAATAGCATTCATCTCTGGTTTTATTTGGAAAATAGAAAGAAAAATAAAATATATTCTAATTTAGTATTTACGTTTATAGACTGGCCTGAGGATACCAATGTAGAATCTAAGTGTGATACCGAAACGTAAAACATCATTGATGAAAGCGCACATGACCTTCAAGTGCATAAGAGCGATGAACAACTCTGAGAAGACGCAGAAGCATCTGAAAGTCAATTAGTGCTTCATTTGCTCGAATGAGTTTTCTAGCACGGTCTTTTGTTTCAAGTCTTCTTGATATTACCAATATAAATGCTGCTACTAGAGAGAGCTGCTTGATTTTTATTTAAATTTGCATAGAAATATAGGTCTGACACATTAATATATGAATTTGTAATGCAAATCAGGATGCATCCTTATTTCTTTTCAATTAAGCAATACTTTTCATAGTCATAGGTGAACTTTCTGAAAGTAAAACCCTTTTATCTGCCTATATTCATAACGTTTTCGAGTTGAGCATTCGAGTACACAAATACTATTTAATTTATGAAATAAATTAAATAGTAAAAAATTAAAAGCCTAATAATTATTGAAAAATCATTTTATATTAATAATTCTGAAGAGTAGATTTCCTTCTTTGTCTTCAATACTTAGATATTTCAAGCTTGTGGACAACTTTTGGGATTCGCTGATCTCTAACTAGTCTCTCGTATTATTAAGCGAATTGATCGATTTTAGATTTGGGGACGACAAGTAGTATTTTATTAATTATATAGAATATATTATTATAGGTATATGAATTTCATATTTAAAAAACTTTATTTATTTATTTAAAGAATTAAATTTTATGGAGTATAATTAGATGAAGATATTTTAATGAAAATAGCAATAACAATGCTAAGGAATTGAGTCCCATGAACCTCAACGAACATTTGCTCAGCCTTGATATTGGGGTCAGAGTGAATAACGTCTGAGATATTCTTGGTCGAGAGAGTGGTGCCGTCCTTCTTCACGAGTTGATAGAGCTCGTTCCTTTTCTCACTCATGTTGTCATTCAAGGTCTTGATGTCGTTATAAAGGGTTTCATTTTCTATAGTCAAAAGGCTCAGATTATACAATTAATTTATCTCTGTGATTAGACCTGCGTTTTCAAATAGTGATCTTCCTCTGTTGAACTTGATGTCGTCCCAGTTGAAGTTCTTGATGTAAAACATTATTAAAAAAATATATCCTTATCTTATTTAAACAAAAATCTAAAGGCTAATTAAATCGATTGTATATTCAAAATCTAAATAATAAAAGCTTAACTAGTCTTAATTGAAGCATAATTTATAAAATCCAAACTAAAAAGCATTCATTATATAATCAGTGCTGTTGGTGAGTTAATGAAATACCTAAGAATAATGAACAAACCATGTGTCATTACAGCCATACACAGCATGAGCTTGTTCACATAATATTTCTTGTGCTTGACTATCTCTATAAATTCCTCAACTTAAATCTCATTGCCCTTAGCATCAAGTTCTATGCGAACTGATTTCCCATCAGAAGCTACTATGATCTATCCTACTTGAGATTTACCTATTGTTTTATACAGTGATTATTGCAAATATAAAGCTTAATAAAGTATTTTCCTTCACCTGAATTTGATTATTGTTTAATTTTTTCTTGTTTAAGTCCCTGTTTTTTCGTTCTTTCGAAGTAATTTGCTGGAACTTCTGGCAGCTCAGGATTAGCTTATAATAAATATAAATCTTAATATTCTTCTCCATTTCTATCTCATGACTTTAAATACTACCTTATAATTTATTAAGCATCAAGGATATACCCAGAAATGTGCCATTTATGGGTCTCTGTAACATGAATATTCACACACTAGATAACTAGGTAGGTTGCTATTTAATTAGCCAGGGAGTCAGCATTCTGATTAATAACAACTTTTGTATAAGATTTGGTCTGACCCATTAACTATGGTAACTTTTGTAATATATTTATATTTCACATTTATCTTGTGCAATTTACAAATAGTGATTTATATCTAATCTAAAAATTCTAAATTTTAGAATACAATCTCTATAAATAATTTTATAAACTCGCCATTGACCATAGCTTAATTTCTATCATCAAAGCCAACAATCCACACTAGTTGCTCTGTGCCGATGATATGATTATAGGTTGTATAAGAATCGAAAAGCTTGGTCAAATCATTGCTGCGCTTCTTCACATCCTAACTTGGCACTTTCTTCCATTTAGCAGCTATTTTCCCTGGTCTCGGGTAAAATTAAGAGATGATCAGTACTGGAAACTTGTATTTGAGATTTTGTTCCATAATTCTTAATAGATAAAAGCTTCTATGTGATTTATGACCCTAGATTTGTGGATATTTAAGAGGGTAGTTAAATTTTAATTTATAACTATAATCAGATAGATTATAGATCGAACACACATTTAAAATGAGTTCTCTTATAAAAAAGTTCCAAGAAAAAGCTTAAGCTTCAGATAAAGCTCCAGCTTAACAAACAGCTAAATCTATGCAAAGACCTAATGTAAGTTCTATCAATATATTTCGACACACTTTTCTTAACTTTTAGTATAGACCAGTTAAAGCATGATTGGTATGGGTGTGAACAGATCAAAGTCACTGACACAGCTGCAGGACTAATAGAATCCCGCCATTATAAACAAATAAAGTTTCCATCATTAATAAAGCTCCAATTATGCTTTAAATAAGCTTGGGAATGACATTAATTCGTAAAATTAGAATATGTCCAGTCGTAGTAGCAAATTCCAAGTCTTATGAATCAGAAAGGATCAACAAAATTTTTATTTCTTTTTCTTTACAAAGTTATAGAGACATCTTATTAGTCATTTTTTATCACAATTTTCTGAATACACGAGTTCATCTAATCCAATATTATATTTTAAGCATTTAAAACAAACGGAATCAGTATTCCAAACATATCTCGTAAGTCAGTAATTTCTCAAGAGCACAACTCCAAGCCAACTTTAAAATTTTTACTTAACAATAAACACAAAATTTAAACCAAAGACCTAGCCCTTAAATCCCAAAACCCAAATTCAACTTGGACTAGGCCATGTTTAACTGCAAGGATGAGTCTCAAATGGAGAAAGCAGGGGAGCTTATAATCGACAAGAGAATATAAAATCAATATAAAATGTTTGATAAAATGCTAGATCAAGAAATGATGATTACTAATTATTCCTATATTGGTAGTAATGTTGACGAGAAAACTAGTTCAGGGAGACTGTCAGTTGAAAATGCTCTTGCTAGTTGCAATAAGAAAATTGCTAGTGCTCAAGCCAAGATGAGCACTCATTTAATACATGAAACGATTAAATTTCTATATCTGAATTTATTTTAGATTGGTTCATTTGACAGCAGGCAACAGTAGTAGGCTAAGATACCAGGCTTCTAGAGCTATCATAATGCTGATTAACTGATTACCAAAACTGATAACTCAGACATAAAACATACTTAGAAGACTCTATTCAACAACATTTATGTTTATAAGATGACAAATTAAACATGGATAGTTAATAATTATATATTTAAAAAGCTTAAAGGGTTTTAAATAAAAATAAAACTACACAGACAGCACAAACATGACAAGCTCTGGAATGAGACCAAGCATCTCTGGCAGCGGAAACAATCAACTAACTACTCCCATTTACACCTACAAAGCTTCTCAATTCACTCTAAATGTTCTAGGAGATAGCAACCAAGACGGCAACAAAGCTAATAAGAAGTCTCATGCTACTAGTAGTTATTTCTACATCTTTGATTTTTCATATTTGATGCTACCCAGTTGCTAGCCAGTTCATTTCAAATGCCCTCAAGTTGACATGTTTGCAGTCCACAAATGAGGATGGAAACAGACAGAGCATCATGCTAGTGGGGTAGACCACCCCCCTCTAATGCTAAATCAACAGTCGCTACTAAGAAAGCACCTAGTGATAGAAAGGCTAAAGCTGCTGCTTCTAAGAATAAAGTACATAAGGAATTCAATCATAAAGTTGACACTTAAGAAACTATTAATATTATAACATGAATTAATGCTAATAAAATATATGATATAGATTATTAATAAAAGACAGCCCCAAATATGCTTGGGAAAATGTACACTTAAATGGAAAAGCTTAAGACCTCTAGATCTATATAATTTATTCATAAATTAGATAATAATAGATATGGTTTATTAATTATAAATTTACTTCTGACTTGACTATTATATCTTAATGTGAACTATCTTAAAGCAATAAGCAAGCTTAAACCCTGACAGCCAAAACCTTACTAACTTCGTGAAAATAAACTTGAAAGCCTACAAGCCAAGAATGAGAGGAGCCGCTTTCCAGAACAAGATGATGGCTAAGAAGAAGAACCAGCTCAAGTTCAACGACAGAATCAAGAGAAAGATGCAGATTGAGGCTGCTAAGAACAGAGACTAGGCTGATGCCTTCGGTGGACTTGGTAAAGTTGGCTTGGAATACACTGGAGGTAATAATCCCACTACAGAATTGATGATATCGGTATTCCTCATCACTAAAATAATAGAGCATAAGATATAAAAGAGATATGAGTTTTGCAATAACTTTGGGGGGGGGACACAGGAACATTGTTGAGGATTTGGTGCCAGGTTTCAGTGCATTTGCTTTGAAATAAGTTAAGAAAGTTAAGACTCTTTTTGAAACCGATGAATTGAAAATTAGTTTAGAATCTTCTCATCATATAAAATGTGAAAAAATAGATTTATTAATGAGCAAGAGGAAAATGGTAATGATGAACAACTTTTAGATGATGAAATTGAGCAACTAAAGAAGATTGATAAAGATCTAAAGGAAGAAGAGGAAGATTTAGAAGAGCTGAAGGAAAGTGAAGTGCCTCCAACTGACTTCGATATTCCACTCTATAAAACTTATTTATGAAATATTTGATTACAAATTAAATAAATAGTTGATTGTACAATCCCTGAAAGTGATGATGAATACACCAAGACCCTGAAAGGCAAATTCTGACAGGATAGCTTCAGAGCTGGTCAGCTAGAAGTCATTAAGATATGGCTAGTTAATAAGCAAAATGCTTTGGTAGTCCTAGCTGCTGGCGGCGGTAAATCTCTAGTCCTGAACAAATTTATGTTTAATAGAGTTATAAATAAATACAAATGAAATAGTTATTAAATTATTTAGTCTACTAGTAAGTATCCATGTTTATGAAAGGCTTAGTCATAATAGTCACTCCCTTGATATCACTAATGACTGATTAATTAGGTAAATTGCCTGATTTCCTTCCAGGCGCTTCTCTAAATTCACATCAAAACTACCAGCTTAAGAAAGAAGTTATTAAACTTGCAATTATATGTTATCATAATAAAATCTATCAATTTAATTGAAATATATATCTATTAATTGTTTTGTAAAGCTATTCAAGATAAACACATTAAAGTGCTGTTTATTTCTCCAGAGAAATTTTTTATGGAAGATTTTAGTAAGTACAAACGTAAGATTTCAATGGTATGTGTTGATGAGATACATTGTGCTTCTGAGTGGAGTCACAATTTCAGACCTACCTATCTATTTATTAATGTTTAGGATTATCAACTTCATAGAGAACTATTATTTTCTAATAAATTCTTTTATCTTAAGCTACATAATATAATCAAAGAGAAAGTAACAAGTCAAAAAGATCCCCGTGTAGTCCTAGGTTTAACAGCAACAGCCACTAAAGCCACCCAGAAATCAGTCTGCAAAATCTTCAACGTTCAATTCCCAGATCATATCGTGACCGAGCCCAACCTCTCCAGAATGAACTTGAGTTTAAGTATCACAAGAGACACTGATAAACTTAAGAGTTTAAAGCAACTTATGAGTTCTGGTAGCTTCAAGAAGTTAACATCCGTATTTAACTTTGCTACACATAAAGCTACTTGTGAGAGACTTGCCAGTCATTTAAATGTAAGTTAAAGTTTTAACATGTCAATTTTGGTATTAATGTAATATCTTATAGTAAAATGGCATTAATAGTAGTGCTTATCATCCTGGTAAGTCTGATTAATAGAGACAGATAATTTAGAAGAATTTCATCAATAATTGTTCCGGCCGAGACCACCTCCACCACTTCCTCACCCACCTCTAAAATACCCCATTTTATATCAAATTTTGTATTTGCAGGGTCTAAATCGAATTCCTTCTTGTCATTAATTTAAAAATTTTTTATTTTTAATATTTTCTAAAAGTCTTTCGATTATAATTTCGAAAATATTAAAAATAAAAAATTTTAAAAATTAATGACAAGAAGGAATTCGATTTAGACCCTGCAGATACAAAATTTGATATAAAATGGGGTATTTTAAGGTGTGAGTGAGGGGGTGGTGGAGGTGTCTCGGCCGGGATAATTATTGATGTATGTTAAACTTATTTAAGAAACATAAAACTAGTATTTATTTCCCTTAAACATTTAAGCAAGCAATTATATTTGACATAAACAACTATCTAGGTTTATCAATTTAGTAATTTAGTTATTGTGTAGATTCGCGTTTCGGTCTGCTCCATTGCTTTCTCCTTAAGTATTGATAAATCCGATATCTAATCAGTCATTCACTACGACATTCCCAAATCCATAGAGAATTACGTGCAGGAGATAGGTAGAGCCGGTAGAGATGGAAAGCTAGCTAGATGTCACATGTTTTTGAATAATGAGGATTTCTATTTTATTAGAAGACTTATATTGACTAATTTGCTTGATAGCCAGAATGCCCTCAAGTTGACTAATAAAATCATTTGTTATAAAAATATAATTTAAACATGCCAATCAATGAATGTAGTATGATAAGAGAATTGCTTTGCATATATAATAATAAAATCATTGTGGAGTTTAAAAGAGCTGTGATTAAGATATTGCAGCCAAATTTAATCAAGAGCAAAAAGAGAAAGTTACATAAGGTGTCTGGCAATGAAGATGATTAATATAATAATGAGATGATAGAGGAGTTCAAACATGAAGAAGATCTCAAGAAGTACTACTAAACTAAATGTTAACTATGCTTTGAATTAAGAGTAGATTATAGCTAAAAATAATACGCTAGAATAATTACATTAATTTACGAAAAGCAGGAGGATGGAGTTATCAAAATCTTACCCGCAGCAATTGAGAATCCAAACAGACTTTACCTCTTCTTAGATGTTAAAGAGACTCTATCTCTTCTTGATCTTAAAAAAGAAGTTATCCTAACTATGCTTAACTCATTATTTGTATATAATCTTAAGTTTCATTCCTAAAATAGAGCTATTCATAGATTTCTATGCAATATATACAATTCTTTTGAGAACACTTCTGAAGAAAAGAGATTCTTCACTTTGGAAGGAGTTCTCCCAGATAGAATTGGCATGAAATTCCACTCTAAGTGCCCTGAGAAGATGGCTCTAGAGAATCCATTTATTAGTAAATTCGTTGAAATTGCAAAGAAACACTAAGGAGTTTACAATGTCAGCTTGTAGAGACTAGCTTATGAACTTAACATGAATCCATTCCACATAAATATGAATAACATATATATCATATTTATTGGTGAATATGATCTTAAATAAAGAAATTATACCTCAATTTTATAAAGCTTAATATTATTGCTTTTAATGGCTTTAGTTGAGAATTTCTGTTTATATATTAAGCATTCTATAAATATAATTAATTTTGAGTTAATATTTAAATTAATTTTACTATAAAAAGTAGGTTTACCTAAAATCTTGTACTCTATGCAAAGCACATAAAGCAACGAGATTTCTTGTGACACAGACAACGAAAGTTTCGTGTTGAAAATTTGCCACATCCCCAGTGGCGGTCAGACTTTGGAGTTAAGTTAGGATATGTTGAAGAAAACTAGGAGAATCGAGAGAAACATAGTCCAGAAACTAAATTGCATGTATTTCTAATAAAGTTAAGTGATAATACAAAATAGTTTTATGATTTAACTAAATATATTTCGGAGCAAGAAGAGTATCACTGATTAATGTTGATGTCATGTTGAAGAAAGAAAAGCAAGAAGCTGATTTTAACATTTTTCTTTTATATATTATTATACAAATTCGATCATTTTGAAACTCGTATATTTTTAAGATAGATTATTTTTTTATATTGGGCTAGAAATGTACAAAGGCTTCAAACTAGTTAAACGGCTTAATTATTCTATACTTTGGCATTGAAAATGAGGATGACATGGAAGTTCAGGTAGCTGGAGATGAGGAAAAACGCAATGAAATGATGCCACTTATTTATATCAACTCACATCGTGATAAAGCTTCTGTAGAGCTAAGTTTCTTTATAGTTCGTTTAAAAATTAAAAATCAACTCATCTTTTAAGAAATTTAGCACCTTAGTTAGTTAAAAATATTCCTCGATCTTCATATAAGTTTCCCCTCTAAATCAAGCTAACTAAATAGTTGCTAAACAGTAATCTAAATTTGATTATAGAGCGAGATTAAATCTCTATTAAAAGGTTTCCACGAGCAAAGCTCAATCATGAACGTAAACGACAGACTAAGAGCTCTTAATGTTGTGAAGATTCTGATGGGCATCTATAGTGACAAGCCCAGCATCAAGAGATACTCCAACAATCACTCACTTATTTTAAATTATAAGCTATCTTAAGTAATATTTATAGTTGTATAAATGGTAAAGTGTGGGCTAAGTACTAAAACTACGACTATGTTGACTTGCAAAAAGTAGCCAATTTTATTGTCAATTAATTGTATCTTGATCAAGTAAATGGAGTTACACTAACAATGAAGCACCAGATAATTCAATCATATAGTTATTAAGACTATAGCCACTTTATATTTTACAAAAAAATATAATTCGAAAAGAAGAAAGGTTTACAGCTGAAGTAGAAGCCAAAGTAATTTATATAATACTGAGAATTGTCACATTCTTGTTAATGAGTAAATATATAATATAACCTTTGTGTTGATGTTATCATTATCAATTTATTTCTTTTGATTAATATTTTCTAATAGATCATATCATATTTTTGTAACCTTGTAATTAAAATGTTTATATTATGATAAAAATAGAGCTAATAAAATGATTTCAAACTGAATTTAAGAAATCAAATAATAATAATTTTAAACTTGCTTTAATATTATTTAAACCTTGTCTTATTTTATCAGCCTATTCTTCTTTATTAGTATACATATAATCTAATATGTCAACTGTTAAATAAATTTAATTATATATAGTTTATCTATTAGGATTTATTGTATCATTTCAAAAAATGAGACATTCTTTAATTTTCTCTTTAGTTTCATGCTTTTCTAGCTGACACTATGTGCACTTCTGGCATTGATTTTTCTGGCTCCCCACCCTTATTACCTGGTTATGTTGCTTGCAATATTTCTCTTCGCCTTATTCTGATTAAAAAAAGCTGAGATTAATTTTAGGAGACATTTAGATTATTTTGATTGCAGTTTTCTTGTTCCTACTGACTTAATAATAATTTAATTTTGAATTAAATTATAAGTATGGTAAGTCTTATAGGGGAAAATCTATATATGATTATAAAATACTATACTTATTGTGTTTTTTTTAGATATTAAGATGGTATTGTTCACTCTTAACTGTGATGAATTGCATTATTGATACTATAAGTTTGAACTAGATTCTTTGTTTTGTTTATTTTGTTTGCCTTTGAATGTGACTGATTTATCGATTTGGTTGTAGTTATTTCTATTGTTGCCATTCTAATTGTTAACTGAGTTGTCATTTGATGATCGTGTTCTCAAATTCTCTTGATTTTATTCATCTTCTATTATAATTGCCAGCTTTTGATACGAGTCTGTGGAAATCTTGGCTAACTATAAGTAAAATTCTTTCAGCTAAAGTTGTATCTCCAGCTTAATCTAAATATTCAAAATGTTAATAAGATTTTTTTACTGTAAAACTTGATATTATAAATAAGAAACTATCATTATATATAGTAACCTTCTTTTGTTAAGTTACTATAGGTTTCCGATCATATTAATTTTTTATTCATAAAAATTAGCCATTTTCTAAGATCAATATCTATCGATAAAATTATACATAATTTGGAAATGAAGTGCAGAATGCCATCTTTAAAAAAATTTGATTTTATAATTAATCTTTTATTTTTTAAATTTATTTTCCTACTAAAAATATTAATTTTATTTCAATTGAAATGGTGTCTTTTTATCAAAAATATATTTTAGCATTGTTAAAAAATATTATACTGAATACAAATGGTTTAAAGTTTGAAATATCATTCTTTAATTTATATTAAAGGCAAAAAGATTTATTTTTTTTTAATTATAGGAATACTTAGCAAATCAAGTATGCACTCTCAAATTGTTCTAATTGCTTTGTGTTCAAGAAGCCACCTGCAGCTGAAGTATCTTTTCGCTTATTATTTTTTTTTTCTTTTTATTATTTGAATTTGAGTTACTGCCATGTAAGCAGACACAACGAAATGAGGACTATTGAGCTACAGTTTAATCTAATCAATTCGATGAAGATTTCATAATAGTTGACTTAATTTTGCCTTTACCTCAAGAAGTGAAGTGCCTAGTGCCAAGTTGAGTTGATTAATCTGATCTTTGCAAGATCGTTTTAAGATCAACAGATTCGCAGTCTTAAGTTTCATTGCTAATCTTTCTTAATTATTGAGGATCAGATTTAAAAGTAGCTCCCATTGAAGTATAATAGCTTGGCAATTTAGTTTCAAAACCACTTAAACTTGACTCTTACTTTCTTAGGAATTTCATTTATCAGAGTTCCTCTAGTTTTTAGATTCCTATTTTCAATGAGCTTCTAGTTTTCTTGTATTTACCTTGTTTATATTAAGTTTCATTGAATTTCTTTCTTTTTCTCTTATTTTTTAGGCTTCTCGATATCTTTCTATTCTTGCTTTTTATTTTAAGCAAATATAAAATATATTGTCTTTGTTCTCTAGATAAAGGTGATAGTGAAAATTCTAGAGTTATTGAAAAATTAATCAGATTATGTATTTATTTAATTAAGTGACTCAGTAATTTTAAAATAGGAGCACTTTGATTTGTTTTACTTGATGATGACGCCATTTAAAACCACAAAGCCCTTTCAGTAGTTTGATTGAGTTTTTGATTGATAAAAGAATACTATTAGTTCATACTCTATTAGGGTTTTAAAAGGGTTTATGTAGGGTTTAATGTTTAAATATTAGTAATTTAAGTGATTAAATGCGAGGTTTGGGTCTGTTTATGACAGTGAGTATATAGATTTATTGTTTAAGTTGCGCTCTGGATGTAATATATATATATATAGTGAATAAATCAAGCCTGTTCTGAATTATACGTCCATAGCAAGGCTGCTCCATAAATCACCTGCTACTGTTAGGTCTCACTGTCTATTAACATTGAATTTAAAGAGATAGCAACTTAATTCTAAACCTAAGAGACCTTTAAAATTCTAATAGCATCATGTTGACTTTCTTATTAATGATAAGACTCTTAAATACTCGGCTCATTTCTCTCTAGCCTAGAGGGCTGTGATGTTCATCACATATCTGCTTAATTGATAGCTAATATTTAAAAAAAAGAATGGAATATCTTACAAGACAATAAATCGCATTAAGAGAGTGATTGACTATAATGTTCCATTTTATAAGACTAATTCAAATTATATATTCGATTAAATGCAGAGGTCTTAAGAGCATAATATAAAGTTCATACACGATATGAAGCTGTATTTACATTCAATACATTTATATCAAGGTCTTGGTACAAGAGGTATAGTAATATAGAAGTTTATGACTAAAGAGTTAATATATAAACTCATGCAATCCTTGGTGGAATTAGTGAAGATAGTGGCCTAGAGACTTATGTTATCCACGCTCGCTCTATAAAGACTGAATAATATATTAAGTTCTTACAATAACTCAGAGACAAATACGCTTACTAAGAGATTATCTGTTCGTTGATAACTTATCAGTTCATAAAACTAAAGACTCAAGGAAGGAATATGAAAGGCTAAGCATAACACCTGTATTTAATGTTCCTTACAGCCCTTAGTTCAATGGAATTGAATTATATTGGGGGTTATTGAAAGGTCATTATAAGAAATTGCTGCTCTACCATCTGATGCATGATTTAAAGATAGATACAGTCGATTTTATTAAGAGTGCTGCTAAGGGAGTCAGCGATGAAAAAGCTAAAGTGTGTGCAAGAGAAGGGAGATTTTGTGTTTATAAATAAGTATTAGATTTAAATGAATGAATAAGTTCACATATTAAATTTGCCCGTAAAGGGATTTGACTTCTCTTTCTTATCTTCCTCTTAAGGCTAACTTGGGCCTAGTTTCTTCTCTTAGTGCCAGCTCCTGCATCTATGTTCATCTCTTCTGGCTTTTATAAATCTTTGAAGAGCCTCTTACTCAATTCATGTTTTACTTGAGACTTTCTCTCTCTTTGTTTAATTTGCTGCGTTCTTTCATCAAGTATATAGCAGTACCAGATTTTTCTATAAAGTTAGAAGACTAAGCTTACTTGAGATGAAAGGATGCTTTTGAAGTTCCTACAGCCAGGTATCACTTATTTTAATACCTTGCTTCTCTTTTTAATCAGGAGAGATGCTGTATCGTTTCTTGTGAGCTTCTTAAATTACTTCATTTAAGTACTCAGGTTTCAGAGT
>ARYC01002939.1:0-55812 GCA_000711775.1 Oxytricha trifallax | reverse complement strand
CAGAGAGAGAAAGTCTCAAGTAAAACATGAATTGAGTAAGAGGCTTTTCAAAGTTTTATAAAAGCTAGAAGAGATGAACATAGATGCAGGGGCTGGCACTAAGAGAAGAAACATAGGCCCAAGCAAGCCTTAAGAGGAAGAAAAGAAAGAGAGCCAAATCCCTTTACGGGCAAATTTAATATGTGAACTTATTCATTCGTTTAAATCTAATACTACTTTATATACACAAAAACTCCCTTCTCTTGCGCATACTTTAGCTTTATCATCGCTGACTCTCTTAGCAGCACTCTTAATAAAATCGACTGTATCTATCTTCAAGTCGTGCATCAAGTGATATAGTGGAAGTTTCTTGTAGTAGCCTTTCAATAACCTCCCAATATAATTCAATTCCATTGAAATGAGGACTGTAGGGAACATTAAATACAGGTGTTATGTTTAGCCTTTCATATTCTTTCCTATTTCTTTAGTTTTATGGACAGATAAGTTATCTCAAACAGAATAATCTCTTAGTCGGCGTACTTATCTCTAAGCTATTGTAGGAACTTAATGTATTATTCGGATTCGGTCTTTATTGAGCGAGGATGGATAACATATGTCTCAAGGCCGTTATCTTCGCTTATTCCGCCAAGTATTGCATGAGTCTAAACCTTAACCTTTTAATCATATACTTCAATGTTGCTGTACCTTATATACCAAGACCTTGATATGAAGGTATTGAATGTAAATACTGCCTCATCAGCGTGTATGAACTTTATATTATGCTCTTAAGATCTCTGCATTTAATCGAATATATAATTTAAATTATTCTTATATAATGGAACATTAAAGTCAATCACTCTCTTAATGCGATTGACTGTCTTGTAAGATATTCCGTTCTTTTTATATATGTTAGCTATCGATTAAGCAGAGACATGAAGCTCAGGAAATTGGCGATGAAACATCACAGACCTCTAGGCCAGAGAGAAGTGAGCCTAGTATTTAAGAGTCTTATCATTAATGAGATAATCAATATGATGCTGCTAAAACTTTAGAGGTCTTTTAGGCTTAGAATTAAGCTGCTATCTCTTTAAATTCAATGCTAATAGACAGTGAGACCTAACAGTAGCAGGAGATTTATGGAGAAGCCTTGCTATAGACGTGTAATTAAGAATAGGTCTGAGTTGGTCATTATATTCATCACTTCCATAACGCAACTTAAACAATAAATCTATATACTCACTGTCATAAACTGACACCGAACCTCGCATATACTCACTTAAATTACTAATATTTAAACATTAAACCCCTACATAAACCCTATTAAAACCCTAATAAAGTATGCACTAGTCTACTTTTAACAATCAAAAACTCAATCAAACTACTGAAAGGGTTTTGGGGTTTTGATTCCTCCTCTAAATTTTTTATAATAAAAACTGATTGAGTATGTTATTATATCTTCAGTTTTACGGTCTCTAAATTATATAATATTTATCGACAAAGAAAATTGGTTGCTTTTTTTTTAGCATATATAAAGGTCTGATTTTATATTTTTAAATGTTAGAGGAAATCCACTAGTTAACAGAGGAATACCCAAAAGAGAAATACTCTAGAAATATAATAATTTTCTTTTAAATGATGAAAGCTATTAGGTAAGATAGTAGAACATAAGTTATTGTAATCACTAATTAGTACTAGTGTTAGTACTATGATTGTATATTATTTTCAATAGAGTGTAAATAATAGCTCTTATATATAAATTTTTCAGGATATTTTTTTTATATAATATAAACTACGAAATAAATTATTGCTTAATTAACAGCATAAACTAAATTTGTAAAAATGAATGATATAATTAAGCATATTTGAATTTTGATTTAAATATGTTAATCCCTCTTATGCAAATCTGATTTTTCTTTTATTATTTAATTATAATAATTTTTATCATTAATAATAATAAATTTTATAAAAATATATGAATAATTTGAGAAATATGTTTTAGATTACTTAAAAAATAAAAAAAATAATTTATTATAATTGTATATATAAATATATCTTGATTATATTTTTCAAGGCTTTTAAGCAAAATTTAATAAATTCTATACATATATTACTATTGTCATTTCTCTTTAAGATAATGAAATGATCTATCATAAGAGGACGAAATGAAACTCTGATCTAAAACAACATCACAAATAAAACGGAAATCTAATAAATATATTATTTTTAGTTGGTTGGCACGTTAACCTGTCAAGCTAAGGAACATGCCAATTTGGTACTAGCTTGATGGGTCTGTGCTTAAGCTGAGCCTAGGTCCGAAGAGACAATTAAGGATCTGGGATACGATGACAAAAAACAAGAACTTTAAGAGCAATCTATGAGAGGTAAATATATCTAAAGGGCAAAAGTTGCCCCAAAGATGAAGAATAACAGGACACATATACTCCAAATAAAATAAATCATAAAGACTATCGTCTCCATATTTAGTAAGTGCAACTGTCTATGCGCTAAACAATAATATTAATAATAAAAATTATTATAATAATAATAGCAAAACAGCAATAGCAATAGTAATAATAATAATTATATAATTTTATTGCTTGAGGTCTTGATTTCTTTTTTTCATAATCACATTACCTTAAGTTATTCATCATTAAAATATATTATTTATTTTTTAATAAAATATTGTCATACTTAAAATTTATTGTGTTTCAAATGAATTAATATAAAAACTATTGACAGCAAAATAATAGATTAGCTGTTAAAAATATAATAAAGTGCAATATAGGAAAGACCTATTTAATATGATAATTTTTAAAAATTGTTTATTTAATTAACAAATATATTTATAAATATTTTGATACTTATGATAATACTTAATTACATTTACTATTTGGAGATCGTTATTATGTACAGAAAGAAATAAGATGGTCTAGTGCAGCTGTGAATGGTCGAGGCAAGGGACATGCCCCCCATGACAAAGCCGGGAATCAGGAGCAACTCTACTGCTGAAGGCTCAGAAGAGGCAAGTCTTGGCCAGTTCAGGTTCAAAGTTTGTTGATGGGAGGAGAGAGATGGCCAATAAAATAAGTGAAATGTCTGATCTCAATATAACCAACCCAGAAAAAAACCTAAGACTACTACTGCTGAAGGTACGGGATAAGCCCCCCAGGATTAGACTCCGGAGTTGAGGAGGCACCTAAGTGGCTAGTCTTCACCATTGTCAGCGCAGACTACGAAGAAGAACATCAAGAATATGTGATAGACATTTTAAAACTTTATATATTATAGTAAATGTAATTAAGTATTATTATTAAATAAGTCGAGGAATTTTGATTTCTAGATTTCTAATTTCTATATTTACCTAAGTGATTCACTACTACTACTACACTATTTTGATACTTATTATAAACATTACACTATCTTAGAAAATTTATTAGTTTAATTTCGTGTTGTTTTTTTTAGTTTATAATATAAATTTGGATTTTTCAAGTGTAATAAATATAAAAAAATAAAATATATTAATTAATCATAATTTAGATATTTATAAATTTCAAGGAATAAGCAAAAATGAGTGTTATTGAGCAATAATAAATGTTTATTTCAATGCTTAAATTTATAATATATTCAAACATTTTAAAAATATATATCGAAGTTCTTCATGGTTATTTAATATTGGATAGGATTCTACTTAAACTAATTAATTCGTGGCAGAGGATCTTTAACCCAACCACTCAATTATAATAAATATTGCTTTTTATATATTTAATAATTTATTTTCAATATTTATGATTGAATCATTTATAAAATAAATTCAATTTAGTTTAATCAATAATTAATGCACATAATATAAATCTATTTTCACAACTATAGTTAATTGAATTTGTAAATATTATAAATTAAATAAAAATTTGACTTTATTATTACTTTATTACTTACAATAATTGCAATTTTATTTTTAGTTAAGTTATTATAAAACTTAAATAAAATAAAATGCTGAATGTTTTCTTCCTCCATACCAAGCTTCAATAAAAACACTTGTTATAGTTATCGCATATTTCCTTAGTCTAAAATAGGCAGATATTATGATCTTATGACTTGTTTTGTATTGTCTTTTTGTCTTATTAACTTCATTACTAATAACAGTGGTTATTTTCTTAATTTTTCACCTTTCAATTATAATGTAAATCAACCAATGAATAGTAATTCAGAATTTTTATAATTATAAATTTAATCTTTTCTATTAAATTTAAATATTTCAATTATAAAATTAAATTTGTGGGATTTATTTAACATTATTTAACATGCTTCACTTCATTTTTTCAAGTTCTTAAATAATGTTATCTACTAGTTAAAAGCCAGAAATAACTAATTTATTATTAAGTAATTTTAGTTTGAAAAATTTTAAATCATAATAATATTAATAATCTTATTAACTCAAACATTGGTGAATTAAATAACTATATTTATACTTAAGAATGATGAAATTTTATAGTATATAGTTCTTAAGTTTTTATTTAAATAATATGAATACAATACATATAAAAATAATTAGAATTTATTTTATTTTTTTAAGTTTATGTGAGATTTTAAAATATTTTCAAGTAATTATATATTTACTAAACTGGAAACACTCAAATTTGATTATCAATTTATAATTTTAGCATTTCTAAATTATCTGTAAAATCCTTAAGAATGAATAAAATTGGTAAATATTATTTAAAAATTAAAAACATATATTAAAAATAATTAATAAATTTAGGTAATTAATATTCATTGGCAATTAATTTTTATAAACATAAAATATCTATAAAATAACATTTAATTGATAATAGAATTGCTTTTATAGAATTATTCAAAAGAAAAATAAATCTCATTAAATTAGCCTTTTAATTTATTAAACTTTATTAATATTTACCTATATAGATGAATAAAAATAAATATCTATGGATTCTAAAAGAGTTATATAACTTTTGTATATTCTCATGTAATTAGTAAAAATTAATGAAATTTTAACATAAGAGAAAATTTTAATCATAATTTTCCAAGCAATATCTTCGAGATATATTGAAATAATTAGTGCAACATAAATAAACTCAAACAGTATGATTATTTATAAAAAGAATAAGCTTAACAGGATAAGACTTTAATTAATAATTTATTATGTAAATAAATTTTAATGAACAAATTTTATTTATTTTACTATAAGTTCCATATTTTCTGTAATGTTTTTCCTATAATGCTTTTATCATTAATAATTATTTAAGCAATATTTAATAATCTTGATAGAAAAAATGACAGTTAAAGATAAAGTATTTAAAATATATTTTTCCTTCAATAATTATGGTGAAAATATCCTTTTTATATAAATAGCTCATTAATTTTTTTTCACGATTTAATTATGTAAATCAACACATATTGACACTACTAAATAGAAATATTAAAAAATAATATTTTTAAATGTTTATTGCAGTATTAATAATTTTATATTTTAATAAATTTTTTTTATTTAATTTTAATTTTAAAGTAAGTCTAATCTCTTTTATAATTTTAAATAATTATAATAAAATTAAAAAAGGAATAATATTTTTGAATTTTTTAATTAATAATTTGAAATTATATTCTGAAATTATAATTACTCAAATAAAAAAAGTAAAAAAAAATTGATATCTCCCAAAAAATTGTTAAATTAATATAAAATAGGATCAAAAATAATAATTAGAAAAGTAATGTATATAATAAAGCCATGTTTAAGAGAAGAAAAGCTACAATTATCGGAGAAATATATTAATAATTAATTTAAAATTAAAATAATGAATTAAATTAATTTATTCAAATGAATTAAAATAATTTTTTATAATATATATATATATAAGTAATTTTATTATTTAATAATAAATTGTATTATTTAATATGAGATGACTATAATTATTGGTTTGATTAACCGAGCATCGAATTTGTTTTCCCATTAAAGATTTTATTTACGCAATTTAATAAAATATAAAATATATTAAGATAAATATAATATATATTATATAAAGCCTCAACAGATTTATTAGAGAAAAACTCGTGAGTTATAAAATATTTTCAAGAAAGTAAAGTTATAATACTTCACACTATAAATTAATCAGATTCATTGAGTTTATATAAATATTTAAAATTAAATTCATATTTATTAAAGACTTATTTCTCTCTCACTAATTTAATCATAAATACTATTAAAAATTTTATACATTTTTGAATAACCAATAATTTCAACTATTAAACCAAACTAAGAGTCCAACTGTATTTTTGGCTGTCCTTTGATTCTTGAGAATTTCCTTTGTAGTATTGATTTTTACAAAAAGTAAATTCTCTTATTTATTTAAGATTTCTTCTAACACTCAAATGTAATCATAAATAAGCAAGACTTTTGATATTCTAAATTATCTAATTAGTAAAAAATATAAAAGATAAATTAGAATAAATAACTATATTTGAGATGTATGTTTCAATTTGTAAAACAAATATTATGAACTTATGGTTTCTAAGATCAAATCTCTTAATAATTTAAATTTTTTACTCAAAAAGATTAATAAAATATTAATTCTTAATCTTTATTGATCAAACATCTTCTAATAACACACGATTTTCTACTATAATAATTCTCATGGGGCATTTTATTAATTAATGGATATATTATATTATTCTATAAAAATAAGAAAATATATTAAATTATTTCAATTTTATTTATTTTAATATTATTTTAAATAAAATACTCTATTTATCTTCTTATTTGCTGCATTGTGCCTCTAAAATCGTATGTTTAAAAATAAAATATATTAAAAATATCATATTAATATACATATCTAATTTTAATTTTATAATTATTTTTTACAATTAATTATAGTTTAAATTAAAATATTTTAATGATGGAAGCAAATATAATTATATTTATCACAAAGTCGTTTTTATAACTTTAAAATTTAGGAAAAGTTCTTTTGGATATATTTTGATTATTCAGGAGGGAAGTTATCATAAAAGTATGTCGAGAATTTTTAGGTTCTTGATTAGAGAGAAGGCTAAAAAACTAATAAATGATACATTTAAATATAAACAAAACTATAAAATTATAATTGTGCTTGCAGAGAGCTAAAATATAAAATTACAATTTAAAGTAATGTTATTTGAAGGAAAAAAAAGGAAATATAAATTTTAATAAAGCACTATTATTTCCTTTTTGTCTTCTTTTCTATCTTAATTATTATTAGATTCTTGATTTTTTTGATAAAGTCTAAATAATAATTCAGTCAATTTAATAAATTTAGTTTTTTTAGGTTTTTTATTTTTAACTGTAATTTAAATTCTAGGCAATGAATATGCTTCTTTTAATTAGAATTCTTTCAATTCCATGACTATATAATTAAATGAGAATTACCCAAATTTCCAGTAAATTTAGTTGAAAATTATATAGGTTCATTATTTCACTTTTAGAATAGAAAAATTCATGGTAAAGCTTAATTGGTGGAAATTAAAAGTTTATAAAAGTAGTATTGATATTTAGAAAAAAATTTAATTAAATCAATTTTTTTGTATTGAAAAAGATTAGTTTTAATTATTAATAAAATATGGGAAAGCCTTTGAAATTCAAAATACTGAATGAGAGCTCACAAAAGTGTCAAAAAGTGAAATTAGAGAAAATATTTTTTTCCAATAAATAGGATATTAATGATATACTATTATAAAATTTAATATAATACCTTCATAATGTTATTATAAGATTTAAAAGATAAAGCATATTTTTAGAATATAATTAATACAATTATAGTTTATTATACTAATTAAATTTTCAATCTTCTTTATATTCTAAATATAAACCCTCCTTCAAATTAGAAATTTTTCAAGAAAAAATAATTTTATATAAATTATTAAATCTTTTGATTATTTTATTGAATAATTAAAATATTTTTAAGATACTGGTAAATTAAAATTATTTTTTATCTAATTTGTGCATTTTTATTATCTTTTGTGAGAAATATTTTTTTATCTCAATACACTCATTTATTGATTCATAATAAACTATTTTTTAATTTCTTCATTTGTTTCAGCCTATTCTTATTTTATAATAATTTAGAAAATATAAAGAAATAATTTAAAAATATAAAAGCATTTATTTTATATAGATGTTGAGAAGATAACGACTGACAAAAAGCATATTGTAAGTTTAACTAATTATTTGAATTATTTTAATTTTTGTTGGAAAAAATGATTTTAAGAGAAGAGACTATGTATATATTATTTTTATTATTATTGAAATTCATTATATGTTTAAATAACATTATTAAAATATTTAAATATATTTTTATTATAATTTTTTATATTGATTACTAAAATATGGGTGTTGTAATCAATTGCTCTCTAAGGAGTAAAAATTTCAAATCTTTATTTGCGAGAGCAGGCAAAATACTAAAATAAAAAAGCAGGAATTTAGGGTTACAAGGTACAGGTATCAAGGGGTCATCTTCATATCCAAAAACCAATTTTACCTCTTTAGTAAGTAAATAGATTGATTATGTGTTATATTTAATCGTTAAAATATAATTTTATAATGGTATGTTAAATCTTATTATATGTGTAATTAAATTGATAATAATTATATAACTATATTCTGTTTCTTCTCCAAATGGCTTAAAATAAGTATGTTTATATTTATTCTTAATAATCTGGTAGTGTAATATTCAAATACTTAATATAATACTTCTCATTTTCACAGGATTTCTATTAAATAACAATCTTTTATTTTTCATTAATTATCATTTTAATATTATATTTTAATGATTAATTTTATCTCATAATCTATATATTTACTTACTAAAGAGTAAATTAGTTTTCGGAGAAGACAATGCCTTCTTAACCCTTTACCTTGTGACCACATAAGGCAATACATTTCTAAAAAAATCCTTCTTTTTTATTTTAGTATTTTGACTGCTTGTGCAAATTAAGGTTTGAAATATGAGCAATTGTTATCTTAGAGAGAAATTGACTACAACACCTTAAAAAATTATGAAATTAATTAATACTATAAATTTTAAAAGTTTTAAATATTATTACTGTATTTTAGAGTTTATTTTTTTATTAATTACAAAAGTTTAAATAAACTATTATAAATTATTAGGTATAATTATTGAATTAAGTGGAAATATAAGTAATAAATTATGCATAATAAGAAAAAAAAGAAAAATATCTACCATTTTTATCGTATTTGCTGAAGAATAAATTAATATAAAACATTTTCACATCATTGTCATTTTAATTGTGTTTTCTTTCATCAAGTTTAAAGAACAGCAATCGATTTTTCTACTTTAAGTATTGCTGTTCTTGTGTAGCAAGCATTTGGCTCTGATCGTTCAATTGCTAAATTTGATGATTTATATCAGTGAAATTTTTTAAAGATTCTTGCAGAGAGTCAACTCGCAATTGCTAAAATCATTTTAATTAGTAACTCTAAATAATTAATTTCTACTTTTTTTATTATGAATTACGCAGTTATTAATTAAAATTATTTCGAATTTAATGAATCTCAATCTTTTTTGCTAAAAATTTAATGACTTATCATAATTAGTATTTCTCTATTGATATATTTTATTTTAACTAACATAAATCAATCGATTTTTAAATTGATATAGTTTCTAATAATTTTAATTAATAAATGCCTAATTCATAATAAGAAAGTAGAAATTAATTATTAAGAGTTGCAACTTAAAATGATTCCAGCAATTACGAGTTAACTCCCTGCAAAAGCTTTTCAAAGACAGCACTGATATAAAATCAATAAATTTAGGAATTGATCGAACAGATCCAAATGTTTGACACATCAGCAATATTCAAAGTAAAATATCGATTGTCGTTCTTTAAACTTGATGAAAAATAACACAATGAAAATGACAATGATTTGAAAAAATATGATTTATATTAATTAATTCTTCATCAATTACGATAAAAATGCTAGTTATTTTTCTTTTTTACTTATTATGCATGCATTATTGCTTATATACTAAAAAATTATACTAAGAAAAATTTAATATATAAATCTTTTAAAATACTCAAATATTTTATTATTAAATTATCTAATTAATTAAATATGAAAACTATAATTGTAATATATCTCAAGAAAATTTACCTTATATTATTATTTAATATTTTTTTAATTAAAAAGTATATTGTGCTGGAATTGGTTTTAAGAGTTTTATTTCGTTATCGAATTTGCGTTATTTTCACCATTTTCATTATTTTAGATTCATAAAACATATATTTACTTAAATAATATTATTAATAATATTATAAACAGCATATAATAGCATCATATTTAAAATATTAAAAATATCAAATATTTTCATTTTTTATTTAAAAAAAACTAAAGAAAAAATATAATAATTTTAAAATTTGACTTATTTATAATCTTATAGTAATTAGTAATTAATACAAACAATACTTAAATAACTTTTTTATTAAATTTAGTAAAAATTTATAGATAATGTAGCTCATTATACCTCCGTTTCTTTAAATATCACACAGTATAAATCATTACGCCTTTGTGTAATTTTATTCAAATTTTTAAGAAATATAGTTTCATATTTCATTATTATTATAAACTTAAGCCATACAGATTAATTTTATTTTTAATTTTTTACATTTCTCAATAAAAATCTATTATTATTATTTATATTATTTACTTTAGAAGTGGCTAATTTCAAGATATAATATAATATATAAGATGTGTTTTTAATTATTTAGTTTAAAGTTTTAGGCTCTACATTTCAAAATATTTATTTAAATTAATATGATTAGTATTTTTATTTTTTTATTATTTCATGAATTTAATTATTTTTATTTTTATTATATATTTATATTTATATTTTATAATTAGTTGATTAAATAATCTTAATTGATTTTGCTTGAAATAATTTTTATTTTAAAATTAGTTCAAAAATATTTTTTATATGAATGTTTTTTATATTAAATTATAGTCGATGAATTTAAAAATTCGGGGGGGGAAGTTTCCTGCCCCAACATTAAATTTTATGTTTTTTTGCAATAATTTCAATAGAAACAAATAAATTTCAATTTCAATTACCATAATCATGTACTATACAACATTTATTATTATAAAATTTTCAAGATATATAATTATTCTTTATCAAATTTTATATTATTAACAAGGCTAAAATAAGTGTTTTTTATTAATAATTAATGTAATTTTCATTAAATTTTAAATTCATTATCAAGGTAGAAATGATATTTGAAGCTAAATTAAAAATAACTATATTATAATTGATGATAAAGATTCTTTAAAAATTATAAAAATTACATATTTTTATGTATGGGGCTGGAAACTTCCGAAGGGGCAGGAAACTACCTTTTTGGGGGCAGTAAACTTCCCCCCTAGGGTGCATATAAAATTTTGGGGCAGGAAACTTCTCCCCCCCCCAAAATTCTATTCAATTATAATAATTTTATGGGAAATAAAAATTCTTTATTTTAAGCAAAATCGATCATACCACTAACAATAATCAGAATTTAATTAATTAAAATTTTTTTAAAAAAATAATCTATACTATTGAATTAAAAAATTAATAATATAAGTTCATAGAAACTACACTAAGGCAGATATTGTTATTAAAATTTAAGTTTAAATAAACTGAATGTATTTATTTATTATTATCCATACCTTTTATATATTTGAAGGAATAGAATTCAATTAAAATATGGAAATATATATTAATTATTATTAAAAAAATATGCATTGCCTCTAAATTTCATATTAAAATTAAATTTAATTTTTAGTAACAACATAAGTTATACATAATAATTATCTTTAACTAACAAAATAATCTTTTAAAAGAGATTTTTATAAATATTTTTATTTAATATAGTTTTATTCATATAAGTGGTTTTAATATCAATTAATCTTGAAAAATTTATTATCTACTAATTTAAAATAATATCATGTTTAAATAAAAATAAAATTGATATATGAACTTTAAAAAAAAGTATTGTTTTATTTATATTATACAAATATTATATAAGTGTGTAATCTTAAATAAATTTATTTAAGGCTAAATATTATAATTAAATATGAATGTATAAGAAATAAATTCATTTTATTATTAAAATAAGTAAATTAAGCTCAAATTTTTAAAGTTATAATTCTACATTCTGGACATTTATTTTAATAAATAAATTAATATTTTAAATATTTGTGAATTTTCTATCAATTTAATTTAATTTATTTATTTAATATCTTAATTATAAAGAGTATTGATTAAATTAAGCTATGAAATTATTGATTATTTTCATTTTAATAATACCAATTACTTTATTTAAGCAAAGTGGCCTCTTAAATTTTTAATAAGTATATTCTTCCTTATTCAACCTAATTTAGTAAAAACTAACATTATTTTACATTTTATAATTAATAAATGTATTAGGCAAGAGAATATTTAATTTTAGAATTTGATTATTAGTCAAATGTAAATCATTTGGAAGTAACAGTATTAATTAAGTGAGGCTGAATGTAAATTTAAAATAATAATAAATTTATATAAAACCTTTAAAATGATGAAAATGCTTCATAAAAATCAAATAATTTAATTATTTAATGAATGTTTTAAGGAAAAAAATAATAAATTATTGTATATTATAAAAATTACAGTTTAATTATTGTTAAAAGCTCTTTTTTTGCATTAAATAATAATTTAACAACAAATAACCATACTATTAATATTTAATATTGTTTATTAAAGTATAGTTTATAGAAAATATAATGTATTTAATCATAGAATATTAAATCTTTTAAATAGAATAAATTTTTGCTTTGATACTTATTTTTTCTTGCTCTTATTTACAGTCACTTCATAAGTATTTATGCAGATGGAATTTATCAACACAATCTATCTGTTATATTTAAAAGGGTCTACGATAACTTGATTTCTCTCTCAATAAATATAAAAATAAATAAATAAAAGAATTGACTATAAATTTGGAAAATTTCAATATATTTTGACAAATTCAGTGTTCAATTAAAATATATTCCAATTAACCTGAAAGATTTATGAGAAAAAAATATTTATTATGAAGAAATAGAAACAAAATCATGCTAAGAAATAAATTTATTTAGAAATAATCTAATCATAAAAATTAACAAGAAATTAATGAGATAAAAGTTATTTTTATGCAATAATTGCATAAAGTTCGTGTTCTGTGGATCATATGTTTTTTCTTATTAATTTATAATAAAACTAAGAGCATAAGACTTTTATTACTTAAAATTAATATTTTAGATTTGAAATTATTTTCAAAACATAGACTTGAAAAAGTAAAATGATTGATAAATTCAAAGATTCTCAGATTTTTCATAACTACTTTTTACTATTTTTAAACAAAAAATTAAAATCTATCAATGAAAATATGCTAATAATTTTTTTGTTAATAACTAGTTACATTAAATTTTTGAAATTAAAATATATATCTATGCTAGAAATATTTCTATGTATTTAAAAAAATTGATTAAAAAAATTATAAATATTTAAATTGAATTAAATTAATTAAAAAGTTTTAAAAACACTTACAAGATTCAAACTGGTTATAAATGCAAGAGTTTATATGCATTGTTTTATATTTATTTAAAATAAGAATTTAATATTCTCCAAGATTGAAGAAGAAAAAAATATTTTAAAAAAATTAATTTTAAATATTATTGCCATAATTAATTTATAAATCCTATTCTTTTTTAATTTCAAATTCTTAAGATAATATACATACTTTTTTTATATTAAAAATAAAATACATAATATAGAATCTAAATTTTATTTAATACTTATGATTAAATATAATTTAAGAATCATCATTTTAATAAGTAATAAATTTAAATATAAATATATAAAGTTTTTAATTTAAATAAATTAATAACTTTCTTGAATGAAGTCAATCTTATAATATTATTCATTAATATATAATATATGTTTAAAATTATCATTCACGGAAGAAATAAAGCAACTTAATATTTTTTAATAAAAAAGATGTATTAAATTAAATAGAAAATTTAAATTAAGTTTGTTTGTAATAATTGAGACTTAGATATTTCTGTATTTGAAAAAAATTATTAATTCATTTTTTTATGCATGAGATCTAATAACTTTAAAATACATATTTCATTTTTGAGTAAAAACGTTATTTTCATACGAATTTATAGTAATGAAAAACTTGAATTAGTAGTCATTTAGATCACTTTGATTATTACATTAAGTAGCTAGCTCACGGTTATCTCAATGACTCTCAGTCATTAATACGACTAAATCTTAGAAGAAATCAATAATTTTATTGATCATAATAAGCAGCTCCTATTTGTAAATGCTAATTTATTGCATTAATGGGTAAGCAAATATTTATTAATTTTTAATTCTATTAAATGTTTTAATTATTGAAATATTGCTATCTATACTTAACTTAATTTAATAAAAAAATTGACAAATTTTCCATAAAATAAATGTTAAGATAATTTTATGTTAAAAAATTCAATTCTTTATTTTAATTATGATAAATACTATTTTAATTTATAATTGCACTACTAAATGAACATTTTAATTATTATTTTAATTATATTAAATATAGTCAGAATCAATCCTAGTTTTACATAAATTAAATTTGAAAAATATTAACTTCATTAAAATTTATTAATTATATTTTTTATTCATTAATATAAATAATTTATTTCTTTATACATCAGTTTTTTATTTTAATAACTTAAATAATTATATTGAAGTTATTATAAAATTAAATTCAATAATTTTATAATTTAATTAATAATCCATTTTAATAACAATAAATCATATATTCTTTACTGCTTCTACTTTGCTAGAATTTCTTGTTTGTTAGAGAATTAATTTATGAAAAAAGTAAATAAAGGCAACGATTAGTAAATCTAAAAATGAATATTGTTGAAATTTATAAAAAATTTTTAAATTATAAATATAAATAACTTTACTTATAAGACACACGATAATATTAGATTTTATTTTATGTTAAAATAAACTAATTTTATGTAAAATAACAAATATTCATAATAAAATTCGATAAATACTAATTTTTAAATAAAAATTTTACATGAACAAAAGTACTTTAAAAGAAATTTGTCTTAAATAAAAATGTTATAAGATAAAAAAAATCATTTGTTATTGTTTAATAACATAATATGGATAAATTTTCCTCATTTATTTTCATAATTTCTCATTATATATTGCCTTTAAAACATTATCATTTTTTCATGTATAAAGCATATTTTTTAAATAATTAAACCCATAGAATAAACAAGTTTATTATCTTTACATGAAAAATAAATATTTTATTTTACTTTTTATTATAACACAAATTGGCTACCTATTAGACCAAAAATAATAAAATCAAGTCAAAAAATATTTATGAATATTAATTATTATAAACAACAAAATATAAAATTAAATGTTGTTTTTGTTTTTATTTAAACAAAAATAATAAATTTTGAATTTAATTTTGATTATTTTTTATGTAAATTATTAAATATTAATATATTAAAATCATTTTTAAAAATTTTGAAATATTAATTGTTGCAACATTTTCAATTAAATTAATTTATACTAAAATAAAATATCTAACTATTAATTATTTTTAATTAATATTGATTAAATAATTCACATTATTAATTAGAAATTCTTAAAATTTACAAAATTAAATTCAATACCAACTCCACATATTGTTTTTACTATTTTTGTTAATATCTTAATTAAATAAAAAACTTAAAAAATAAAATACTTTTTATTATAAGTTGCAATTAATAAATATACTAAATTCAAATATAAAAAGGACTCAAAAATAAACTTAATTGCTTTATTATACAAATATTTTTAAAGATACTTTTTATTCAATTAATATTTTCATAGATTATATTAATCTATATATTAAAATCAAATATTAACGATAAATTAATTCTAATTGCTATATTAAATATGATTTTAAATATTTACATATTAATTTAAATGTAATTTCCCCTCTTGATGGTGACTTTTAAAAATTAAATTAGTGAATAAATTATTAATTATTATTCATCATATTAAGTTTTCAAAAGTTTATTTAATAATTATTAAATTCAATACTATACAGTGATGTTTTTAATTTCATTTTATAATATTTTTAAAAATAATTTTATTTTAAAAATGACTTGCTTTTTGTTTTTTGATTGAAAGTAAAAAAACTATTTTCTTTCGAAATTTCGTATTAAAATCTTCTTTATTTATAAAATTATTTTTCTAATATATCATTTATTTTTAGATATATTTTTTATAATATTATTAAGTTCAAATAAAATAAATGATTAATGATACCCATATGTTATTAAAATAATTAATAATAGAGATTATTAATCTTATTTAGGGTGGCAGCACCTGAACCAGTAATTTGTTTTAATATTTATATCTCCATTATAACTCTATAAATGCACGACTTAGATGAATTAAGGGTCAATAGACATTAAGAAAGCTTTTAAAATAAGTACAGATAACTCCATCACCATCAGGTCTAAAAGATAAAGTTAATACATAAAATAATCACATAAGAAATGCACTAATTAAATCATTTTTTTATTAGCTTTCTTAATGTCTATTGACCATTAATTCATCAAATTCGTGCATTAATAGAGTTATTATGGAGATATAAATATAAAAAAAAATAAGTGGTTCAGGTGTTGCTACCCCTATTTTGAATTAAAAAATAAATCTATTATTCTTTTAATTAATCAAGGAGATTTTACTATTACTTTATAATTCAAAAAATATTCTTATGTTTAAAAAAAACTATATCGACATTTAGCGTGAATTTGCAAAATTTTGAATAAATAATATTTCATAATAATTATATAAAAATAATATAATCAAATTTATGAATAACTATTTATAAATTAATTTAGTTAGATACCTAAAGCAGATTGAGAATATAATAAACTCTTATTCATTAGTTGAGGATATTATGATAAATACTTATTCCATTGAAATTAATAAATTATAACTGGTAAAAGGAAGTTAATAATATTTTACTCAATTTCCTATAAAAAGAAGTCTATTAATAATTTTAATATAATATTCCTGTTTTTATCCCAAGTTTTTCCACAATCTGATTTATGAATTAAAAACCTATTTAATGTAATTTAAAATGAAGAAATTAAATAATTGTTGATGATAAGTTATCAAGATTAATAATGATATAACTTTTCATTCTCTTAAATAATATTGCAGGTTTAATATGAATATTAAATATAGTAAAATGTCCTTTTTGCATATAAACTGAAGTTTACTTAATAATCAAAATTTATATATCAAATATTGAGGTTTTCTTAATTAAGATCTACTATTAGAAAAAGTAAGAAAATGCTCTAGTATTAATTATTGGGTAAAATAAGTTTATTAAAATAATATTTATTTATAATTGCTAGTAGATTGAAAATTTTCCATTAAAAACTCATAACATCAAAACTAAAAGTGGAAATTGATCTCATTAATAAATTTTAAAAGACAAATTGAGTAAAATCAAATGAGGAAGATCTAAAGAATCTAAATCAAAATATTAAAATCAAAATCCATCAAGATTATTCTATGTAATAATATCATTAATAAAATATTAAAGAATTATGAAGGAAAAATTATTAAAGAATTAAATTAAAAGCATTCATTGATTTGGCTTCTAATTAGAAAGTAAAATCTTGAAAGAATTAAATAAAATTAAAAATTTACAGAGGTGTCTATAACTTCTATAATAATTTAACCACCTCCATATTTTATTATTTAAAACTTTTCTTAACACTTCCCTTAAATCTTTTAGGATTTAGAAATATTTAATAAATTGAAACTAATTATTTAACTTACAACTTAAGCTCACTCTGACTTTGTGGGAGTATGGTTTATTTTTTGTTAAAAATAAAATAGCAACCAAAGAAAAAGCATTATAATTTATGTTACTATTTTATCAATAAATTAAAAATTAGCTCAAACATTTTAATGCAAATTTTGTTCCCAATTAACTATTTATTATATTCATACAAATCAATGCTTTATTTTAATATAAAAACATTTGATTTAAATATCAATTAAACTAAAATTAATGTTATTAAATTAATTTAATTAATTTTAATTTTAAATCAATCAGCATGCATGTTATATTCTTTAAATATAATAATCTAAATGCAAAAGATAATATTTAATTTCTTAATAAAAATATATATTATTAAATTAGCTATATTTATGATTTTTTGCACGTATTTGAATTCAAATTATTCTAAACAAAAAACCGTAAGTTATAAAATTGCCATGTTAACTAGTATAATTTATTTGTGAAATATTTGCTATGCATTGAGAGCTATTTCTTGACGTTAATCTGGAAATATTATTTTTAATAATAAAAACTGGCATTAAAAATAGTTCTATATAAATAATAACATTTGAAATTTGATTAAAAGAGCTATTCTGTTTGTAACTCAAAGATAAATACTGAATGATTTTTAGAATAGAAAAATCGGAGAGAATAGTTTAAATAATAATAATTATTGTTGCAAAGACAGAATATTAAAATGAACCTAGCAAAAAAAGCGGGGAAATAAATAACTCAGGAGGTTATGTCTCAACTCTTGGAATTTGATTTTAAATAAGGAGATTGAATAAAATAATATAATGATATGTATAATATGCATTGATTATTAACTGTGGACATTGGGAAACCGCAATCAAGTAAATGATCTTGATTTATTGATATTGTTTACTGAATATCAATAATTCACAGTTATTTATATTTTGCATTATATTTTACATAAGGTATTTTTTACTATTTATTTAGCTTATATTCTCTAAAACCCGTTAAAAAATCAAACTATAAAACTATAATAATTTTAATTAAGTTTAATATACTTAATAAATGCAACAAAATTTTCAAGAAAAATTGAGAATATTTGTAACATTTAATTAATGTACAATGGGAGGTATGGAGCAGGAATATCATATTTGTTATGATAGGTTATTTGGGGGAGGAAGTTTCCTACCCCAGACAGTTTCTTACCCCATTCGGTAGTTTCCTACCCCCAATATTAAATTTTACATTTTTTGGCAATAAAAATATTATAAATAAATAAATTTCTATAGCAATTACCATAACCATGTATTAAACAACTTTTAATTAAAATGTAATTTTCAAGGTATAAAATTATTCTTTATCAAATTAAATATTATAAACAAGGCTAAAATAACTATTTTTGATTAATAATAAATGTAATTTTAATTAAAATGTAAATTCAATATTAAGATAGAAATGATATTTGAAGCTAGATTAAAAATAATTATATCATAATTTATGATTAAGATTCTTTGAAAATTTTGAAAATTACATATTTTTATGCATGGAGCACGAAATTTCCCCCCAAGGGTGCATATAAAATTTTGGGGCAGGAAACTTCCTCCCCACAAAATTCATAATTATCCATTTAAAAATATACAAATTACATAAAAAAATGTAAAATTTATTAACATCAAAATTAGCTTAAAAATTAAAAAATTTCAATTTTACGTATTTTCAGATTTCTATAATTATATAAAAAATAAATACTTAAATTCGGAATTAAAATAATCGGATAGAATTTTTTGCATGTTTTTGGAGGACCTATAATCAAAATTGATGAATGCCACAATCCTTATTTTTTCATTACATGTACTAAAATTTTCAATAATTCAGCCAAACCTAAAATTCCATGTACGGTCTCAATATCAATCATCAAGATGTGGACTTAATTTTGGGTATTGACGTCAATTACTGCACTCACCAGTGACGTCAATTACTCACCAGTGTTTATAAATGATAAATTTTTGCTTAACATAATTAAACTTTAAATTTAAGTTTCAAAGCATGGTTTTAGAGGTGCTACGTATTTAAGTGTCTCAGGGGAGGAGACCCCTGTAAGTCACCAAATCAAAATATTTGAGAGAAGGGATCATTTATGTGCAAGCCATTTTGTGAAGGTTTGCAGTTTTTACATGATGAAATATTGTCGTAAAAACGGCACCTCTCCGATTAGACTAACTCACAACCCTAGCGACATCGCAAATTTCTTGACATCCGAATCATCAAATTAAAATTTGTTAATTTTGATCTAGATCTCGTTCCTACTCAATATAGTCGATGATGGCAAATAATATTGCCTCAACACAAATGATAAAAAAACTAGACAATGGGGTAAACGAAGATAACAAAATCAAAGCTTTAACTCAAACAATCAATTCAAGATGTCAAATTAATAAAAGAAGAAGCAGCCAAATAAAGATCATATAGGTAACATGAGGAGGTGAATCAATTAGCTTAGTACCCATAACCAAGTACATAATTCAAAATCAAGAAAAAACTAAAGCTATATTTGCTTAACATCTATCTCATAATTAAATCTTTATCTTTAAAATTTAAAAAACGGTTATAAATCGATGTAAACTAAAAGTGATCAAAAAGTACAAATATTCTTTTGGTACTCAAACAACAAAGAACATGTAAAGTACGTACTCTTCTTTGAAATTTGAAAAAAAGGAAGAAAGGTATTCTCTTGAAAAGGATACAAATATACTCAAAAGTCCTATCAGTAAACATAAAGGATATAATCAGAAGAACGGTAGTGGGAAAATGGCTTGCACATAAATGATCCCTTCTCTCAAATATTTTGATTTGGTGACTTATCAGGGGTCTCCACCCCTGAGACACTTAAATACGTAGCACCTCTAAAACCATGCTTTGAAACTTAAATTAAAAGTTTAATTATGTTAAGCAAAATTTATCATTTATTAACACTGGTGAGTATTTGACGTCACTGTGAGCGATTGACGTCGTCAGTGAGTAATTGACGTCAATACCCTTAATTTTTTATATAAGAAAAACAAGACATTTATTACCGAATGCTTATGCTGGTTGTAATTAATTTTTTTCTCAATATTGAATGGAAAACCAACTTTACTCAAACCAATTCACAACAATCTAGAATAACAGGCTTTCAACTAATATTAATTTTATTATATATTATAATTTATGTATAATAGCATTATTAAAAAATACATATACAATTTAATTGATTAATTTGTAAAAAACATTTCTCAAATAATAAAGCTTTTATCATAATTATTTTTATTCAATTAATACAAATTTTATCCATTAAATCAATATTTAATTCAATTTAAAATATAATACTAATAAGAAAATTTTTATAATATTATATGCTATTATGAAAATTAATTAAAAAAATTAATTCTGAAAATTTTATTCCTCTATTATATTATACAAAAATAAATATAATAGTATAATTACTGCTATTTCATTTGTGGAAAATAGGTATTTATTCTATTCCTTGACTAGCATCTTTTTTTGTATCTACTTGATTTCAGTGGACTGTGGGAATTAAATTTTCAAATCTGTCCAAGTATACCAATAGACTAACCCAAGTGAATAATCTTTTAAATATTTTATAATATTTTTAATAATTCTTTTTAATATTTCAAATCAAAGATTTAATATATATTTGAAATTTTAATTTTTTTATTTTAATCCATAATATCTATTTAAAAATATAAATATTATTCTTTTATTATTTAAGAACTAATATATATTGATAAACTAATAAAGTTTAAGCGTGAAAATAATTTAAACATCATAATATAAAATTTATCTATTAAATTCATTAATAAGTTAAACACTATCTTGAACATACGTCAAATATTTATTCATGCTTAATAATATAATAATTAATTTATATAGATTAATTGAAAATAAAATAAAATATAAATAGAAATTTTTTATTATTATTAAAATTATAAGGTAATTTAAAGAATATTTTTAAGTTATTTTTCAAAGTTATCATATATTTATTGAATTTATAGTACTTTAATTTATTATCAATCTAAAATTTTAAACTTTTTTAATATTGTTAAAATAGATAAAAATAGGAAATTTAAGATATACAAATTAATTCTAGATTTATTACTAATTACAACTGTCATGAATTAGGAGTACCATTAATACTAATTTGATTTAGATTTAAAGTTGATTTAATTAATTATATATATATATTAAAAAGTGGTCAGGTGGTCTGGCCAGGGTTTTTGGAGGTCCACCGATATTATATCACAAATATGTGCGATTAATACTACCGAGGTGTAGATCACTAAAATGGCGTTACCTCTCTAGACACCACTCCTCTATCTCTGATCACCGTCTCTGTGATTTCAAACGGCTGCATTCTTATCTTTCTGATCGGCTTGGAATCTCGAATAGAGGAACCGGGCTACCATTGGCGCTGTTAAAGGGAATGTCTCCTCCCCGCTTTAAGACGGTATCTCGGAATGGCAGAGCAGGCATCTCGACTTGAAAGCATTAGCATATTCGGGGTCCATCTTGCTAAAGGGCAGAGTGTTTGATGTTATGACTATGAAGCATCCCGTGTATTTGTATTCCACGCCGCCGTACTTCTGCTCTATGGCCATCCCTTCCCCCTCCATCAACCGTTTCATTCCTGCAATCCCCGACTAACCAAATACCTTAGGAAGATTGAGCTCGTTCGCGATTAGTATTTGTGGCTCGCCGGCCTTGTCTTGATTTATTGGTACGTGGAAATGCGAATTGGACTGTACGTATTGCTCGCACACGAATATCTCCTCCAGAATGCGAGTGATTTTAGTCTTACCCGTATTGGTGGCACCGTATATCCACATGCTGTGAATCTTACTGTTCTTGCGCCTTATTAAGAGCTCATACAGTGCATTGAGAATATGGAGGTAGCCGAGTGCTTGTAGGTCGGCATCCTTGGGGGACTGGCTTCATCTCCATTTTTCTTGAGATCGGCAATGTATTCTTGGAGAGATGTTATTATTGGTACCCTCTCTTTAATGGCGAAACCAAACTTCTGGATCACTTGATCGGCGTAGTTCATTGAGCTGTATGTCTTGGCAATTGCTACTAACTGGGACACATCGCCTGAATTCTTTCTAATGTACTCCTCCTTTGACTGTGCACCCCCTGAAAGCCTCTCGATCATGTAGTCATTGGTAACATCGACAGCGCCTTTAGATCCGCGGTTCTGCATTTATGATTCCTTCTCCCGCTTAGCATTCACTTATGCGATAAACTGCTCCTAATGGTGAGAGGGCCCGTATATTAGCTTTAGTCCATCCACTGCAGATGCGAACTGCTCGAATGAATGATGCCCGAGAAGCTTCGTGATTAGTTCCAACTGTGCCATAATCGCCTTGCCCTTGCGCTTCTTCTCAGTGAAGAATTGCCTATTTGCTCCGGTGGAATCAGTCTTGAAGCGAATGCAGAGGTAGTAAATCTCATTGGAACGATCGGTGTAGACCTCGATGTGGCTGAAACCCGGAATCTTACTTGTCATCAAAGACTGGCACTGCTTCCAGAGGTCTTCGCTACCCTCGCTTTGTATCTGTAGGAAGAATTAGTGGCGGTTGTGAGACATGATTATTTTTATACTTACCGGGTCCTCCGTGCAGTTATAAGGTCACAGTGGCTCCTCATTCGATTAAACATTCGTCTCAGTGGTCTCCGGTATGTTGCCGCCATTTGAGTGATCTACACCTCGGTAGTATTAATCGCACATATTTGTGATATAATATCGGTGGACCACCAAAACCTCTGGCCAGACCACCTGACCACTTTTTAATATATATATATATATAATTAATTAAATCAACTTTAAATCTAAATCAAATTAGTATTAATGGTACTCCTAATTCATGACAGTTGTAATTAGTAATAAATCTAGAATTAATTTGTATTTCTTAAATTTCCTATTTTTATCTATTTTAACAATATTCTATGTGTTAATCAAGAACAAATAAAAGTTGTAAAATATTACTGATAATTAAAATAGATAATATGAAATAATAAAAATATAAATAATTAATATAAATTAGTAATTACTAATGAAATCACCCAAGTATGATTGAAATCAAAATAGATTGATAATATTTTACAAAGGAAAAATAATTTCCTTAAATTAGTTCTTTAAATTATTGAATGATAATGATATACTTATATAGAAGTAAAATTAATAATATATATCTAAGAATTCTAAAAGAATTACATAACTTGGGTATAATTCTTTATAATTATAAAAAATAATCAAATTTTTCAAATAAAAAATTCTAAAATTAGACTTTTTTAAAGCAATATCTTAGAGATATAGTGAGATAAACATTGTAAAATTAATAAAATGAAACATAAAATTATTTAGAAAGAAATCTTAAGCTTTACAGGATAGGATTTAAATAAACACAAATCATTTTATATAAATTTTAATGCATCTATGTTTTTTATTTGATTAGGGTTGTTTATTAGCTATATTTATTCAAAATATTGTTCAATATTATTTATAATTATTAAAACAATAATTTATAACTTTAATAAAAATAATCAAAACAGTGATTAATGATTTATGAATCAAATATATTTATCATTCACTAGTTAATAAAATCAAACCATCAATCTTAGTCGTGACGTAGAAGTATCTGAGTGAGTTGACGTGGGAATTCCGTGACGTGGCAGTCCTGAAGTAGAAAACTCCGAAAAAACCATTCTCGCTATCACCTAGTTTTCACCTAAAATCAAGATGTCATCCCAAGTGGTTAGCTTGAGGGACAGAGCTCGTAGAATTCAACCAGATTGACATAAGATGGAGAAAAACGCTTACAAGTCCCACCGCTGCTGGTTAATGTAATATCTGTCCTTTCGCTCTGGTAGCTTGAGCACCCTTACCAGGTGTGGGAGAAAAATCCTTATTGTTGGCTTCGATGGTTTTCGTCTTCTCACTTTTGAAGGCAGAGCGTACCTTCATCCTGCTTTCTATTACCCAGGAAACTGAATTCAAGCCAGGTAAGTCATCTATGCAGGGAAATCTTTCACGTACAGACGATTCGAGGAGTCTAGGATCTGACAGATTGAACCCCGCCGACTGGTCCCTCATGCGTTGCACCCAGCAACCCCTACCTGCCCTCGGTAGGCCTTAGTGTAGTAGAAAGCTCTATTAGAAAGTCCTAAGTGAGATTGGTACCTCACCTAGCAATTAACTTTCTAATTTAATAATATAAACAAAACAGTAAAAGACAAAAGTATTCAAAAAATCATTAATAATTATGATAAAAATATCTTCATTATATTAATAATTTCAATAATAATTATTTGTTTTCTCTATATAAATATATAAATCTACACAATTTTAAACTAAATAAAGATTTTATTAAATAAAATTTCAATCATTAAGTTTAATACAGCATGAAAAATTTTATATTTTAATAAATTCATATTTTTTTATTATTAATTTACATATTGTATAGGATTTTTAGAATTTGAAAATATTATGTTAAAATTATATAATAAATTATAATTTTTTCTCAATCATTAATTTTATAAAATACTCTAAACCATAAATCACTCAAATTAATAAGTAAAAAATATCATTCATGCCAAAAGATTGTAAAATTAATATAAAAAAAGAATTAAAAATAATAATAATAATAATAATTAGAAAAGAAATGAATTTATTTAAGCCATTTTTAAGAGAAGAAAATTTAAAGGAAAGCTATAATAAATGGAAAAATAATATTAAATAATTAATTTAATATTATAATATTGTATTATACTATTTTTTAAAAAAATTCATTGATATTGTTTGATCAGATTTGAATTATTTAATAAGAAATAATTATGATTGTAAGATTTCTATACTTTGCCTACAAATTGTTATGCAATTGTAAATATGAATTATACTTTAAAAATATATAATACTTTTATTAATTAAAAATATATAATACTTTTTATTAATAATTTTATTCTCAAATTCTTTTAAGAATCTGGATAAAATAAATAATTTAATACTTTGAATTTAATTTTATTTAACTTTTTTATAGTGTAAAAATTAAATACTATTTTACCAATATAATATAAAAAATCTAAAATCAAAGTACAAAATAATAAATGTATATTAACACTTTATGTTTGATCAAATTAATAAAAAAAAATAATATTTTAATCAGAAACATGCTTTAATTTTTTGTTATTTATTCATCAATTTATGATTTTTCAAAAAATTAAGTTTTTTTAATTTTTCATTTCATGTTGAATTTATAAAACTTTTTAGTACTCCTTACTGCATATTTATAATTACTTAAAGTAAGATTTGTAAAAAATTCTATTAAATTTTTTTTATGGTATGATGATAAATTATAAGAGTTTCTTTGAGACTAAACATTCAATGATAGACATGAAGCTTTCAAAAATTTATTTTTAACAAAAACTATTGTAAATATTTTAGTGAATCTTAAACTTAAACTACAATGGAACCTTATTTTTTACATCTTCAATCAATTGTAGATGTTAACCAAGGGATGACTTTTTTATCAGTTTTAATCTTCTTCAAAGTGGTCCTCATATTCTACTTTACATTAAAATAATAATGAATACCTAATAATTAAAATATTTTAAAAAATCTAAAAAACTAAGATTTTTTTATATTGATAATTTTTATATATATTTTAATATATTAACCATTTATGTAATTTATTTTCTAATTTATATGGTTAGTAACTATTTAAATAACATATCATTTAAATTTATATAAAATTTAAATATAGTATAATATAAAAAAATTCTCTACGTTGTCTGCTTCTGTGAGAGTCAGCTTTCTATCTCTCCTTTATATTTTTAAAGATCTAAATAATAATCTAATATATTTAAGCATTTTTATTCTAAATGAAATTAGGAGTAGTATCCACAAAAATTTCATGATTTATTTTTTATTAAATAAATATATATTTATAATTAAAATGCATATTGAAATAAATTAATTAATCAAATTGGATTAATTTAATATTAATATGTTAATAAAAAAGAATGACTAATACGCAGAACTAATCATAATTAAAATAATAAAATTTAATAAATTACAATAAATACAATATCTATAAATAAATTATATATAATTAGTTTAAGATATATAATATTACAATTATTAATAAGGTAAAAATTTTGAGAGTCAGTGAATTTTTTAATTAATCCAGATTGATGATTTAATTATGATTTTAAAAGTCTTAAATAAAATGAAATTAGGGAAAATTTAGAGATTTAAGAGAAGCGTGATATTTGAATATTTTAAAATTTATATTATGAATAGGTCCATAACATTAGTACGATTCCGCAGAATTATGCAGAGGTTATCGAGAAATAATGCGTCGCGCACCTCATTTGTTTTAAATGCGATTCTTAATTCATTTCCTACTAAGGCTTATAAAGCCCTATTTTGAATTAATTCTTAATTTTAAATAATGAATTATGTAATTTAATTTTAATTTTTAATAAAAAAATAAATATATTAAACTTGATCTAATTTCTCTATAGAGAATTGTAATTAATGATAAATTATTAATATTGTAAATTGCGTAAATTAATTTATTACATAGTTGGAAATGAATTAAGAATCGCATTTGAAACAAATGAGGTGCGCGACGCATTATTTCTCGATAACCTCTGCATAATTCTGCGGAATCGTACTAATGTTATGGACCTATTCATAATATAAATCTTAAAATATTCAAATATCACGCTTCTCTAAAATCTCTAAATTTTCCCTAAATTCATTTTATTTAAGACTTTTAAAATCATAATTAAATCATCAATCTGGATTAATTAAAAAATTCACTGACTCTCAAAAATTTATACCTTATTAGGTTTATTATTTTACTTGAAAAATAATAGTTAATTAATTATTTTTAATACTCAATAAATTATTAATGAGAAGGATATAATTGTTAAAATTAAAATTATTGCTTTACTTTTATTTTATTAATTTCAGAAACCATTATTTATCATTTATTGTTTTTGTCAAATAAATTATTAGTAACTTAATATAAAATATAATATTTTACCTACTAAAAGTTTTATGTGATGAAAAGATTTTAATAATGCAGAAATGACCTTCCCTTAATAGCATGATTTTCTCCTCACAATAATAACCTAATAATGATATTTCACTTAAATATTATTTGAAAAAAATTATATTACCCAGTTTAACATTAAAAAGAAATATATTTATGGTTTTTTTAGTTAGTTAATATTTTTGTTGCTTAATTTTAAAAAATGTTTAGCAAGAAAGATTATTATGATTAAATTTAAATATCAGAGGCTTTTTATTAATTTTTTTAAGATATCATGTAAATTAATCAAATTTCAGCAAGTATATTGATTGAAATTAACATTAAAATTAGTTATTAAAATCTAAATAATTTAACTTCTTTGAGCATAGTTTAAATATTAAATTAGGCATTTAAATTATATATTTGAACTAAAACAATATATAAATCAGTAAAACCTAAACCATATTTAATTATTTAATTTCATGTGAAGATATATTTCATTAATAATAACTTACAAAATACTTGTTATTCGAAAAAGACAAATTATGATTAAATTTCTATTGATTCGTAAAATAAATTTATTTTGTATTATATTTATTATAAATAAATTTAAGATTCAATATTATTAAGTATTTATGAAAAAATTGTATAACTAAATATTGATTTTAATTAAAAAGATTACTTAAGGAAGATTTAAAAATTAAAAATAAATAAATCTAATTTTTATAGTATATTTATATAAGCTTTAGCAAACTGTATTAAATATAAAACTATTCTCAATTATAATAATAACTTTTTTGTTATATAATTCTTCACTCCATTTAAAAAAAATAAATCTTATAAAACAATGAGTATTGATTTGGTAATCGAAATTTTAAAACTTATATTATAATAACCAAGAAAAATAAAGATTTATAATTACCTTAGATTTTTTGTGTTTATATACAAAACTAAAACTTTTCTGAGAGTGTAGAATCTCTATTTTTCTTATATATTTATATTTTAATAAGACTAAATTTATTAAAAACAAATCAAAATTTAAAATAACAAAATATTTGATTTAAATATCAGAAAGTAAACTTGTAGCTACAATGACAATAAAAAAATCAGATACTACGATTACTAAATTTGCCTAAAATAATATCTATTTATATTCAGCCATCAAATAAAAAGAATTAAAGATATTTAACTTTATTTAAAAAACAATATTTAAATATCTCAAATAAATTAATAAAAGAAAAATTAGCCTATTTAGAATGACATTCAAATTAGATTCCTTTAATTATTTTTTCGTGCTTTTTCAGAGTAAATTATTTATCTACGAAGTTGAAAATTAAAAGTAATTTTATTTTAAGTATAGAATAAATTTATAAATCATTTTATTTAAATAAAAAAAATCAATTTAAATTATAATTTTTCAATAAATCTAGATTTTTATAAAATTTCGAAATAATTCAAACCAATATCTAATAATAGTATATAATATGTTATAAATTATAATTTAATTTTATAAAATTTTATATTTATGTTTAAATTATAATATTAAACTTAAATAATTTATAAATTTAGATTGTAATTTTTTGTAGAAATAAAAATTTTTCTTATTTACATAATTAATATAACAGTATAATATAGTTATAGCTTATATTCTGTCAATCAGCAAATGGAAGTAAAATTGTAAGAAAAATTATTGTACTTAAATAATCTAAATATTTTATATTAAAATTATTTATTATTTTGAAACTAATTTGAAATAGAAAATATAATTGTATAAAAAAAATTGACTCAATCTACTAATGGTCAATTTTAATGAAATATAAAGATTATTATATTGATTGATAAGTCTTACATTCCTTTTTTATTAAGTATTAATTTATTAATTATTAAATTAAAAAATAAGATGCAAAATATGCATACATTTAAATAGGATCATTTATAAGATTCTGAAGGTAGTTTCGAAGTAGTATTAAATAATTTACTTGATCAAGGCAACGAAGAGTGTCTTTAAATTTCATGTTTAAAACAGAAATTTCGTAGTAGAAGAATTGAATGCATTTGAATCTAAATCAAAATAAAATCTAGCCTCAAATATTAATTGTACTAGAGTTACTTACATGTTATCTGAAATGTCACCAAAAAAATAACCTTAATAACTTCTCCATTTATAGTTGCACTAAATAGAGACCTATCTCATGCCCATATAATTTTTCAGAATTTAATTGTTATATATTTGCTTGTGGTATAAAATTAAACATTTTATGCGAAAAGTAACTTAGGTAAAATGCACTGGTAACACTCTAGATATAAACTTCATAATTATAATATTCTCAATACAAACTAAGAAAATTTAGCAATAAGCAAGAAAATTTCATCATGAAATCTAATTTATCAAAAGTAGTAATATCCTGGAAATAACGTTGCGTTAGAAATTACCAAAATTATTTTTGACTCTATTTGAACTTAAACTTTTTACCTATACTTAAAACACCAGGAGAAGTATGAACAAGCATATGAAAACTTCTTATTTAGTAGGTTTACTTTAAAAATATTTATATTGTAGGAATACATTCGATTTTAAAAATTAATTAAAACTAAATTAAATTTAATAAAAAAAAATATGGCAGTCATCAAATAAAAATGATAAAAAAAATAAATAGATTCAAAAGAAGATTTAACTATTTTTACTTGACCTTAATATTAGCAATATTCCATAATCATCACAGGATAGGAGATATATTGATTTATAGTTAACTTCCAAAAAAAATATAATGTGTTTTTTCGCTTGTTTGAAGAGATAAATTTATTATACCATTCAATATAATTTTCTTATTTTTATTGGATTATCTGATGAGAAGTAAAATATTTTTGGGGTTTTGAATCATTCTCATAATTCTAATATATATTATATTAAATTAATCTAAATCTTAAATAATTATTTTATATCGATTTTATTACTACAATATTATTTAATTAATTAAATTAATTAAGTAATATTAAAAAGTAGTTAATGATATTAGAATTAATAAATCATAATTTTATTTACTTTTATAATATTTTATTTTATTAATAATGCAATTTCTTTAATAACTTAATTGTTTATATTCAATATATATTTATATTAATTTAATTATTTGATCAATTTATTTTATATTTGACTGATAATTGAATATAATTGCATAATTATCTAAGGCAAAATTAAAATTTAAGTCAATTAAAACATTTAAATTTTACTAATTTTCTATTTCCATCATTTTGTCTAGACTGTTTCTCCGTGATATTGACTGAGCGTGCTGATGATTTATCATTAGCTCAGAATTCTCAAAGTGTAATTGTATATCTCTACTGATCCCGATTATTAAACGGAATTTTCTTTTATATAGTGTGAAGCCCTGAATAATAGAATACTATTTGTCAGAAGGAACATCTTTAACAAAATATAATAATGATATTAGGAATTTATATATAAAAAGTGTTGGTGTGCCTCAACATCTTTATGTATTTTTTTTTATATATTTAAGTATTGGCTAAAATCAAAATATTTTTACAAATAGTATTTCTTTAAAAAAAAAGTAAAATAGTTTATGAGCAGAAACATTTGCCAACACTTAATTAGAAAAATACATGAAGATATTAAAGCAGACCAACACTTTTAATATAAAAATTCAAAATATTCACGATTTTATTTTGTTGTTGTTACTAACACTATACTGTTATTCACGGTAGATAAACGAATATTCCATTCTAAAAATCGGGACGAGATATGCTGTGTCTAGAGGGATATGACCCCAGAACAAGCTGACGACTCCCAACAAACTGTCAGCGCCGAAGAGTCAAGTGTCAACCCAAGGTGTGGTAGTGGGACTACTTACTCTTGCAAAGGTGTGTGGCAAAACGACCAATGTGAAATCATTCACATTGATCAAGGAAACTCATAGAGCTGTTACAAAATTAAGGATTATTACATGCAAGGTGAACAAACCAACTACTGCAACTCAGATGATATAAAAATTATCTACGAAAACCAATCCACATCAGTGACCAGAGAGGAGTCCTGTGAACTGTAAACCCGGAATCACTAGCGTATAAAACCTAATCACAATTTACTCAGTTAAGGTATTTAATAATACTTTTTTAAGTAATAATAATACTGAATAATATATAATAGGGACTTAGCATTTATCTATTTATTTTTCTTAATAGTAAATCTAATAATATTACGATTATTGACTATCAAAATAATTCAAAATTAAACTCAATTTTCTTTAAACAAAAAATTAATCTATTAAATGATAGGAAAGTTTAATTATTAATATTATTATTTAGAATAAAAGTAAGAAAGCATATGTAAGAGCTATTTTTTTAATTATATATATTTATTATAAATATATCATAGAATTCATATAATTATAATAATAATAATAATAAGAAGAAATTTTTTCATAGATTATTTTAATTATGTATTTATAATTAAATAATAATTCTTTAATGAAAGTTTGTGGATATTGATTTTGAAGAACAACAGTTGAGCAACTCATCAATTTAAATTATAATATATTAAGTTTCTCACATTACTTTCAGCTGGTTCATAATAAGTCAAATATTTTTCAAATTATAGTTATATTTACATATTTAAAGCAGATGATAAATTTATTTTATATAAATCTTTCAATTAAAATTAAAAGTTTTAAAATTAATTTTAAAATATTTAATATTTTCAAATATACATATTTTCTTAATTTTGGCATTCCCCTATAATTATTTTATTATTAATTTCCTGGGGACTAGAATATTTACTTTTAAATAAAAGCCCATTCATTTTTTAAATAAATAATCCTAAAACAATATAAAATTATTGATTTTACTTTAGATGGTTATTATTTTTATCTATTAAATTACACTTTGCCAGATATTTTCGAAAATCTTTTATTTATATCCTCAAAAAAGGTTAATTTTATTTAAAATACACTATCATTCATTTTTTTAAATTATAAATCGAATTTAAAAATTAAACTTTTAAAAAAATAATTATTTTGCTAAAAAATGTTATTTTTTTGTAAAACATATAAGCAATATCAATTACTTTAAAAAATATTATAACTTCATTTAACTACTATAATAATTTTATTTATTTGTCTACTGATCCCTCTACTTCTGTAGGAAATATTTTTTAGTAAGATAATATTTTAATAAAAATTTTGAATTTCAGTTAATATAAAATTAAAAATACTAATATATAATTGTATTTTATTAATTAAATGATATTATAATTTAATATTCGTGAATCATTATTTATAATTCTATACAAAATTATGTAATTTGATAATTTTAAATAAATTTGAAGAAAGAGCATTTATAAAAAAATATAATCCTAAATTTAAGAAATCTTTCTATAGTTTTCAATTAATTTCAATATTTGAATATTTTCTTAATTACATTTAAATTAATTAGTTAGTATGTTTTTTTATACCAAAGTATATTAAATTACATATTATTTAATATTATACATGTATAAATAAGCTTTTAGTAAGATATTTGTTCAGCAATGTTGATTAATTATATTTTATTTTAAATCTTAAAATTATTTTTCTTAATGTATTTATAGATTTATAATTACTTATTTATTTAGCTTATTAAAAAAGCAAATAAAATAAATAATAGAAATTGATACTTTAAATCTATTAAATAATTTATACGGAAATTCAGAATAATTTAGGCTGAACGTATAAGGTAAAATCAAAATTATATAGATTAATATCAATTAATGAAAAACTTAAATAAATATTTTTTTAATTTATTATTATTTAATTTTAAATTTATATATTAAATAATAATTCTAAATCTATTTATTTTTTTGGTTCATTTTTAATTGCAAATTAATATAATCAACGCGTTATTATACCAAAATAAATAAATTATCATTTCTGATATTTTAGATATTATTTGATTAAGTTTCATGAACTAAACACATATAAATTTAGGGAGGGAACACCTGAATCAGTAATTTTTTTTTCTTATTTATACCTTCCATATAGCTCTGTAAACTGCCAAGTAATTCCAATTATGGATCAATAACATAAATAGAGCACATAAAAGTTAATGGCAACTCAATTGAGTCAAAATAATAAACTTAAAAATGCACATTTTAATTATCTTTTCTTTTTTAAAAATAGTTTTTTAAATTTTCTTGAATTTTGATTAAACTAAGTATTAACCAAGTTATTTTACAACGAGTCACTCATTTAAACAAATGGAAGTATTCTCATCTCATTTAGAGACATTATTTAAGTTTAAATGAGTGACTCGTTGTAAAATTACTTGTTTGATACTTAGTTTAATCAAAATTCAAGATAATTTACAAAATTATTTTTAAAAAAGAAAACATAATTAATATGTGCATTTTTAAGTTTATTATTTCTGAATAAACTTGATAATTTTGATCCGTTAGAGTCGCCATTAACATTTTAGTGCTCTAATCATGTTTATTGATCCTTGATTGGCTTTAGTAGTCAGCTTACAGACCTATAAAGGAAGTATAAAAATGAAAAATATTACTATTTCAGGTGTTGCCCCCTCCTCCTAAATTATTTGTATGAGTTCATGAAGATACACATGGAGAAAAAAAAAATTGAAGTGGATTTAGTGGAAAATAAAAATTTAATTATAGCATATTAAATATAATCATCAAAACATATAATAATTTTTAATATTTTATATTTTTTTGCTCATATTTGTTACTATCTACCTAAACTCATTGTTGAAAAATTATATTAATTATATCTATCTGCAATATTTTTAAGGGTCTTTTTTTCTTAATTTCATTTTCAATTTATAAAAAGGTTCTATAAAAATTGAATTATTTATAAAACTAATAAATTGCCATTTAAATGTGACATTTCTTTTATAACTAATGATATATTCGAATTAATTTATAATAAATGTGAAAATTTTAAGAGCCAGAAACTTACTTTTGTTAGGATATCATTAAATTATAAGTAACTATAAATAATATAAATTATATAAATGCATGTTATGAAAATTTACTTTTAGTAATAATTTTGAGTCTAAGTACATAGTATGTAATTAAATACTATTCTTTTTAATTTGAAATAAAAACTAGTTATTTATTTAACTATTAGTAATTATCCATCTCTATCTAAAAACTAGTTAAAAATTTACAATACCTTTATTGATATTTAGTCTAGAAATTCATTTATAAACACCTACTTTAAAATATTAAGATTTATAAAATTCAAAGCACAGCTCTTTAACTATTTTTAGAAAAACTTCTCATTTTAACATAATAAAACAATTTTTATTAATAGCTAGATAACTTATTGCTATAAACTAGATATATAAATATTGAAACATATTTTATTTCCATGCTAGACATTTTTTTCATAGGTTTTAAAAGATTGCTTAAAATATTAAAAATAAAAAAATTAATAAAGTTCATTTTTAGTAAAAATATCTTATAAAATTTATGAAATAATAAATTAAAATTATAAAACCCCATTGGTAAATATTTAAAGAGATTTGAAGTAAATGTAATGTGATAGTAATTAATATCAATATAGATAAATATTTATTGCTATATTCATTGATAAATTAGACTTAAGATTAAATTATCAAATCATTTTTCAGTTTTGTTCTATATATTAATATATCAAAACTCTGTTTAATTATTATTATTGGGGTTCTTTTTTATTTGCTACATTTAAAAGCCTTTTATATTTTTCCATCAAAATTCTGATTTCTTTTACCTAAAATATGAATTATCTCTAAAACTATGTGCCTTTCTTCTAATTTCAAAAGGAATCATCATAAAAATTTTCATTTAATTTCTGAGTTTTTCAACTGTAAGTATCTCAGAATTTGCTATTATCAGTAACTTAATATTGAGAGATATTTCAAATTATTCAAACATATTTAAATGAAGTATATTGAAGTAAAACAGTAATATTTTCCCTAAAATTGATAGTTATACATACAAAATATTATAAATTTATCAAGGGTTCAATTCCTTACAAACCCCAATTTTTTTAACAAGATTAATTAGAGTAATTAGTTTTAGAGTAATATTAAATTTACAGAAGTTTATTAGTTTTATTAATCACTCTATACAAATGATTTTACTATTTTATCTTGTATTAAAATCACATATAATTTTGTTTTTTAAAGATATATTATTTAAAAATTTAATTAAAACCCCATAGATCAATTAAGACACGAAGATTGGGATAATGAACAATTAAATAAAAAATTAATTGTTATTGGCGTATAATTATAATGTTTGGGCTAATTATTAAAACTATTGGCTCGATTAATTGTCCTTATAGAATAAACCAATCAGGGTGTCTAAATTTTATTTTACCCTAATTATAATTGATATTAGCCAATAATAATTAATTTTTAATTTAATTGTTCATTATCCCAATCTTCGTGTCTTAATTGATCTATGGGGTTTTACAAATATAAATAATGTATAAAATATTATTGTAGATTTGTCAATTGACATTATATAAAATTCTAAATTTTCGATAAAAACTAAAAGAATAATTATCTATTAAAAACTATCACCAATCCAAATATAAATCCTTAATTTCTCATCATTATATTTTTATTTAAATAAATTACTAAATTACATTTAAAAATAAAATAACATATTAGTTTAGACTTTTTCTATATTTTATGCTGTAATTGATTTATTTTTTTCTAAATTTAATTATAAATTAACTAATAAGTAAAGTATTATATTCAATAATTTGAAAATACTAAATTATTATAATTAACTTGATATAAAAGTTATAATTTCAGAAAAAGATTTAGTTTTATTGGTATAAATTTTTTAATAAGTTCTTTATTTGTTAATTAAAATAGATAAAATAATGTACATTATAAAAAATTTACATAATCTAAACTTAAGCTTTATAAAATAATTACAAATAATTGCATTTTAATTTTATTAAAAAATTTTGAAACAAAATAAAATGCAACTTTACTTACAAAAATTATCATCTTTATATAAAAATACCAATTTAAGAGAGATATCCTGCCAATATAATCTTGAGAATTTTAGTTATTAAAAATAAATGAAATTTTTTAAATAAAAAGAACATATGTTATATAAAATTACCAAATAATTAATATCTTAGTGAAATTATGCATTTTATAAAAATAGTAAATACTTCAAAATATAACTTCATTATAACTGCAATTTACAATGAAATACTAAAATACCTTAAACTTTAAATTCAACATCCATTTAAATGATAAAACTAAGATAGTAACAGCATTTCATATTCACTCTCTTATATTTTGATTAGTGTGCTCTCAATCAAATTATAATTCAATATTTGTAGAAAGTCAGCAAATATAAGTGAACAAAAGATTTGAGGGAATTTAAAATAAATAATCCATCAGTAACCTAATTAAGATCATGTAGATGCAAGGATCAATTCTCATTTACAAAAAATATAAATTGATATAAAGTTTATATTATAATACATCCACAACTATTATAAATCTATTGAATTAAACGCTAAACTTTGTTATAATAAAGAAATATGATAAGTTGTAACTACTATTCCAACTGGAGTTATTTTCGATACTTATTAAGCAGCTATATTTTACGAATTCACTCAAGCTCAAGTATAGTTGCTACCAAGTATCAGTCATGGAGAATCTAAGTCAATTATGCAAGTCAATTCAGGATGAATTTGTTCATTTATAATGTCGCAGTGTGAGGAAATTATTTTTTTCGATATTTGTTCATACGCAAACTTATCACTTTTTATATTAACTTGAGAGATCTAAATGTCAGACGGGGAGAAAATTTTGTCTAAAAGAATTTTAGCAAAAATATCAAAGGATGACAGTAGATGACTAAGATATAGTTACTAAAAACACAATAATTACAAAAAAAAGCAAATACGAATATTCCTGAGAGTAAATTGACTTTAACCATTTAGTTTTTCCATCTCAAGTTGCTCAAGTTTTTAAACATTTACTTAGATGTTCATTTTATTATGTTTAAAATAATGATTTATATATAAGAAAGTTATATAATTATTAATTTATTTAATTTAAAATTATAATAAATATACTAATTATATTAAAATAATTTGAAAAATATATATATATATCAATTGTTCAAGATATCGTTTTGATTTTAATTAAAATCAATTTTATTTTTAATTTTAATAGAAGAAAAAAGAAATTTTTAATTTATCATTTCAAATAATTATATTTTTCGAGATATCGTTTCAATCCTTCAAGCCATCAATAATAATAATTATAAAATATTTTATCTACATTTAATAAAATTAATTCCACTCTATTTATATTCTCAATTAAATAAATTTATTTCTTTAGATTATTTGCTATAAATTAAATGAATTAAGATAAAAACGAAGCTACTCTATATCTAAATTTAATATTTTTATAAATTTATCAAAGAATCATTTACTATATCTTATAAATTTAAAATCTTTACTCATCTTGTTTAAAAGATTTGCTTGGCTATTATAGCATTAATTGTTGTTAAAATTCATCTAAACAAACTGTAAAAAATATATAAAATTTAGAATGTTAAAAAAATATATGACTACTAAATAGTAAATTATAATATTGACTTTACTTTTTTGAAATAGAAAGTTATCATATAGTTATTTTTCAATATAGTTTTAATTAAATATTTATTTACAAAATTACATGAATAATTCTACCAAAATAGAATCGAAGTGCTTCTTCAGTAGAAAATAGTATATAGTTTGGTAAAAAATACTGAATTAAACATTAGATTATTTATTATATTAAAACTTTCTCATTTTTTATTGCATTTAAAAAACTATTCTTAAATTTCTTATTGAATTATTGTAAAAAAAAATAATTATTATTAAATAAAATAAATATTCTCTATTTATATAAAGAAAAATAAATAAAATTATCAAGCACAAAAACGACCATAATACCAGACAACAAACAAATATAAGTGAATAAATATATTATGAATCGTAATTATAAGACACTAAATATTAATAAATATATTAGTTATTTAGATAATAAAAAAAATATTTTTGAATAATAATAATATATTTCTCGTGTAATTATCAAATATTTTAAATAAAGAATTTATATTTTTAAAAAGATAATAAAGAATTGAACTGTTTTAAAAATGCCTTTTTCATTCTATCATAATATTATTTATAACATAATTTATAACTTAAATATAAATTAAATGATTTAATTATTTCAAATAGCATATATAAACATTAAATGAAATTATATAGTTTATAAAGATTTTATCTATAAGAATATATATTAATATTTTCAACAAGTTATTGGTATGATTTATGATAACTTTAAGTTTGGAGTTCCTAAACCTTAATAATTTATTAAAATATAAGAGTTTACTAAATTATATTAAATTAAATATGAATTTTTAATATTTAATAATTTTTTAAATATAGTTTATCTATAACTATTATGAAAAGCTACATTAAAATAACAACAATTAAGAATAATATTTAATCATTAATTTTATCTCCCACAACTTCTGGTCAAAAAGGAAGAAGAATTAAATAATTCTTAAAGTATAGATAGGCTGTAGAATATTGTGAATGTAGATACATAGCCTTATTTGTATCAGATGCATGGAAAAAATATTATAATATATTATGTTCATTTATTTGTAAAATGAATTTATTTAAATAATTATATCTTTTTTATTAAATTATTAAATAGTAAAATTTAGTATTATTCTTTTTTGTAATTATTTATTTTGTAATGAATATTTATTATTTATAATAATATAATTATTGTTTTTGTAAATTTAATGCTTATATTAAAACAAAGCTTATGTAAATATGATATTTAATATTTATTTATTTATGTTTATAAATATATATTTTTTGCCTTGCTAATTCTACCATTTTTCAAATCAGTCAGTTATAACATTTTATATTGTAATAATAAAATATTTCAAACTGCATATTATCACTATCTTAGTTGAAAATGCAAACATTTCTGAGCTTTTCTATATATTTACTCTCTTAATGCTCTTTCTTTTCTGAAAAAAAGTTCTTCTATTTCAAAGAATAGCTCCTTGTCAAACTCCGATAAATTTAATGTCAGGGGCTGCTTTTTAATTTAGCCATCTTAGTTTTGCTTATTTATGATAACTCTATAAACTTTTTAATCTGTTTAAATTTGAATTGAAATTTATCAACTATTCGTTAATCTATCTGCAGGTTTTGTAATTAAAAATTAATATCCATTATCTTTAATATTAATGTTTTGCTTCGACATCTCTAACATTAACATATTTTTTTTCTCCAATACTAATTGTAATTTAAGAAATCATTCTAATAATCGGATAAGTTTGTTATAAAATTAAACATGGTTTCATCCTAAACATTTTATGGAAATTGATCACAATTTCGCTCCACTATCAACTATATTATTTAATATCCTATTGATAATAGCTGAAGTTGATGTATTCTATAATTTATGTTTGAAGATATTCGATAACTGTCATATTAAAAAATCAAATTTAAGCGAATAGAAAAATATTATTAATAAATTAAAATCAAAGTATTACTTATGAATTTTAACACTAATTAAATAATATCGATTTATTAAAGAAATTAGTTATAATAATTTCAGTTAAATTATAATAATTATAATTATATTTTGGTTTAATTTGATTCAATTACTTAAATAAGCTTTAATTATTATTTATTAACTTATATGCATATAATTATATATTTTAATATCCCATTAATTTGGCATGGCTTATGTCAATTTTCCTACAGCTTTACAGAGAAATGAGAAGTTTATTCTATATACTTTTTTACTTAATTTAAAATGCTTATGGTTCGCTTATATTTTATCAACGTATATAAAGATCAACTTCATGCAATTACAGATGTTGTTGCTTAAGAGATAAGAGCCACTAATAAAATAAAATAAATAAGAATTATTATATTTATTTCACTTTGCATTATCTCTGAATATAAATTGAATCAATTAAATATTAAAATTCTAGCAATTATGAGTTAAAGTGTCTCAATATTCAAAAATTTAAATCAATTCTACTATATAATTTCAGAATTTCTTATTTATCATGGAAAATTGAGACTCCATACAGTAAAATCGATGTTGTTCTTTCTTGGAGGAAGAAATAAATCCAATATAGCCATAATAACAACTAAATTATTTATTGCACAATCCATAGAGTATAATGTTGCCTAAGTTTTGGAGACGATTTAAGCAAAAACATAATTGAAAGAATTCAATAATGTATTAAATTTATAATTTAATTGATTTCCCATATCGAATGAATTCTCGCAATAATATAAAATATAATTATAAATATATAATTTATATTTTTAAATAATATTGTGTTTTGTAAATAATGCCTGCATAATTTAATTTATTTATAATTACAAAAAATGATTACTATATTTAATACTAATAATATTTTATGTTCAAATATTTCTAATTATTACATTTTCATAAGATAAAAACAATTTTTTTTTTTTAAATAAGAAAGTAAGCTTTAATATAGTATATTCTGATCAGAATTTAGAAAAATTATAAAAATATTTAATCTTATTAATAAAATTGCTAAGACTTAATTTAAATAAAATCGGTTATATTTTTAATTTATTAATAAATAAAAGAAATAATAAAGTTTTAAAATTAAAAATATTATTATTTTATATGGAATTAATTTTTGTTAATGAGTTTTTTTATCGAGAAGTTGGACTAGACTTGCTCAAATAAGAATTAATTTATGAATATAATAAGTGTCATAGCATTTTGAACTCAAAAAATCCAACTAAACAAATTGGTTTTAATAGATATATAATTGGGTATTTTAATACTCCAAATGATTTTGATTGATTTATAAAACTATAATATTTAAAAAAATACTATTGATAATCTTACTTTATTTACTAAGATTTTTAATTTTATTATTGAATCTATTTAATTTATTGATTTGTAAACTATTAATGATTTTAATGCATTTTTTAATTAATATTTTAAAAAATACATACAAGATAGATTATATTATATTAAAAAGTATAATTATTGCGCTACCTCTTTAAATTAATATTTACCTTTGCGAGTATATAAATGTATGATAAGGGCACATTAGCAAAGAATAAAATATAAATTTTATTATGAGGTAATAAACAAAGTAAATAAACCTAAATAAAATTTTCACAAGATGACAGAAGAAAGGAAACTCCCGCTCAAAAATTTCATATGAAATGTGTGATTATTTAAGGGTGTAGGGATTTTTAGAAAAGATAGAGAGAGGCTAATTTATAAATAATTATTCTAATTTGATTAAATAGAAATATAATAAGCAAATTTATAATAATTAATTGAGATCCTCTCTATCCTTGTTTGATTACATAATAAAGTTAGTAATTATAATTCAATATTGAAGCTTCACGTTTCAAACTATATTTATTTTAAATTTAAATAATTCAGTATTTGTATAAAAATGATATATTAATTTATAATTTACAATATTAAATATCTTAAATACAAACTTGCAATACTTTAATCTTTGGTTTGAATTAAGTTGATGAACATTTAAATTAAATGATTCTTAATATGTTGCATATAAAAAATTTAATGTCAAATAAATAAATAAATAAATTGTTATGGGTAGCTGGTATTTTGGAGAAAAAAAAAGTTCAAAGTTTAAAACATTAAAAGCTCTCTGTTTTTCGAGGTAAGTCTTAGGCATAAGAATCTCTCAAAACATTTAAGGGAAATATGTCGTTAGTAATTAAAATTAATATAGTTAAATTTTATAAAAAGATAAATTAATTGAAGAGCATACTTAAGTAACTAATATATGCTCCTCACAAATGTCCCTAATTTATCTTTATTAATTATAATTTAAAATAATTATTCCAGAACTTTGTGAATCATCATCGAATATTTATTTTGCATAAATTTTCTCCGATATAAAGAAAAAATAAGAATAGTTATTTTAAATAAAATCATTGTATAATTTTAAATATAATACTCCTTATTTATGATAATACAAATTGAATTACTATAGTTTCTAAATATTTAAGTAATTTCTAAACTTCATGACTGATAATATTAAGAAATATGTTATAATTAAATTATAGTAATTCAATTTCTTTATCTTAAATTTTAATTTAATAATCAGTATTAAAAACTAAATATATTATTAGAATATGCTTGAATTTTTAATAAAATATATTGATAATAAAAATTAAATGTTTTTACTTTTAATTGTTATATATATTTTGATTATCATAAATTTTTATTACATTAAAAAAATAAATAAATAAATTATTTATTTATTTTATGAAACATCTTTTATAATTTATATAAATGTTATATTAAAAAATAATACTTTTATTTAAAGAACTAAAAATCAGAATATTTGTCTAATATATTATGATTAAGAAGTTATACTCAAAATTAAATATTTATCAATTCACTGTTTAATACTAAAATCAAACCATCAATTTTAGTCGTGACGTAGACGTATCTGAAGTGAGTTGACGTGGCAATCAATGACGTGGCAAGTCGTGAACTAGAAAACTTCGAAAAACCACCTCGCCCCCCATTCCACATCTCCCTGTATCAAGATGCATACGAGATAAGAGCCTAACTATTGACTAGGAAGTATCTCCCGCAGAGCTCCGCTTTTTGTAAACAATTAAAGGGGAGTCTGGAGAAAACACTTACAAGGTTCCACCGCTGAGATAGTAGTCTCTGTCCTTTCGCTGTGGTAGCCTCACTAACCTGACCTGGTGTGGGAGAAAAATTGTCTAATATATGAAAAGATAAATATTCTTAATTATTATTTTTTTTAATAATAAGTTATATTGCGAATCAAAATATATTAATAAGTTTGTCAAATTCAAGAATTGTTTTTTCAAACCCAAAAGGATTATAGCAAGTCTATATGTAAAAGTATAATAATTAAATTAGAATATTTGGAATCGGCCAATTCATATTTAAGTTGAATAAACTTTATATATCTTATTTAATTTAGATTAAAATTTTATTCAACTTTACATTTTTTCTGGCTGAAGCGCACCTCATGGTATTGTTTAATAAATATGCATCTTAATTTATTAATAAACATAAAGTTAATATAAAATCTTCATTTTAAATGTTAGATCACATAATATGCAATTATTTAATTTTTAAAAGTAATGTTACTCATCAATTATTTTATAATTTCTTTTGTGGGCATGAACTTTTATATAAAGTGGAGAGCATTTATATTTTTGCGTACTATTCAAGATCAAATTAATCAAAATCACCATAATTTATTCTTAATTGAATTAAAATGAAAATTGATTATAATAATATTTAATCTCATATTTTATTGATTTTAAAATTTTTTAAAATTTAAATTTTATACTTAATCGATATACTTCATAAAAACTCATCTTATTAAATTATCTAAATTAATTTTTATTTTTATTTAAAATTAAGTTCAAATGTTTAATTATTAATTTTTCTTTTAATGGATAAATAAAATAAGGTATGAAAATTAAGTGATTCACCTATCATAGTCAAAGAAGAACATAGGAACACATGATATTATATTTAAAACGAAAAATCTAACAATAATCAATAAAATAAGCATAACTTGTTTTAATACAACACAGTAAATTATGCCAGGAACATATAAATTAATCAAAATTAGCACTATGGATTTGAAGAATAATTTTGAGAAAGTATTGTAGAAAGGTAGATCCAAAAGATAAATTCGAATAAAAATATATAATTTAAATATGATAATTTATTTATTTTTATATATAAGTTTATTATATTCTTAATAAATAAAAATAAAATAAAAAAATATCTAAAATATAATTGAATTTATTTTAAGAAATTTAAATGTAATATATTTTAATGAAATTATCCTGCATACTATTTGTAAGATTAAAAATTACTGATAAATTCTAGAATTTATATAATATATTTTTAATTTTCTTTTTCAATTTAATATTATTATATAAATCAATTTTTTTATTTATTTATTATATTTTTTTAATTTAACTTTTTTATAATGGTATTATTCAAGAATATTAATTGGTAATAAAAAATTAGTATTCTGGAGGGAAATTCATTATAACATACTAATTTATTATGATTAATCTGAATATAAAAATTATAATTACAGAGAAAAATTAGTTTTATATATTTTAATAAATTCTTTATTTTTTAATTAAAATAAAGCGATTAAGTTGAAATAAGGGTGGTTGTAGATTTAAAATGCAAAAGTATAGTATAAAAAGCATTAGTATAGCCTCAGGTTCATACTTGATTTCCTAATCATCATCGTCTTCATCGTAATCTTGAACTTTTCTTGTAGCCATCGAATCACTGAAAAATATTCGCATCTTGTTCTTTAGCTTACTGTCGTCAAAATCCCCAGTGTTAGAGGTGCTGTTTCTGAAACCTCAGCTACTTTTCGGTATGAGACTGCTATATCAGGATTGTTGTTGGAGGAGGAGACTCCATTATGTTTAGCGAAAATTTAATTATTTTGAGATATTTAATAAATTGAATCAGACACAGTTTTAATTAATAAATTTCAGCCTAAAATTAATTAAAACATCTCTATTAAAAATTCGTTATAAATTAAACCTATTATTACGATTAAAAGTCCTCATATATTAAAACTTAAAAAGTTTTAATTTGTCTGATTCAATTTATTAAATATCTCAAAATAATTAAATTTTCGCTAAACATAATGGAGTCTCCTCCTCCAACAACAATCCTGATATAGCAGTCTCATACCGAAAAGTAGGTGAGGTTTCAGAAACAGCACCTCTAACACTGGGGATTTTGACGACAGTAAGCTAAAGAACAAGATGCGAATATTTTTCAGTGATTCGATGGCTACAAGAAAAGTTCAAGATTACGATGAAGACGATGATGATTAGGAAATCAAGTATGAACCTGAGGCTATACTAATGCTTTTTATACTATACTTTTGCATTTTAAATCTACAACCACCCTTATTTCAACTTAATCGCTTTAGATAAAATAAAATACAATTATAAAATATTTACATCATTTATACTTATAATATATATAAAATAATTAATAATGCAAATGATTCAACTTTTAATTTTATTGAAAATTTTTAAAAAATAAAATGCAAAATTATTTACAATAAAGAATATCTTTAAATAAAAATAGCATTTAAATTTCCTCCAAAAAATTACTGAGACTTTTCGACATTAAAATAAATGAAATTTTTAGAATAATAAAAAGATAAGATATATAAAACTACAAAATAATAAATATCTTTGTGATAAATGAATATTATTAAATAATAAATCCTTTGAAATATAATATATTTGTAACTGCAATTTACTATGAAAAATTATAAAACCTTAAACTTTTAATTAGGTATCTATTTTAGTGATAAAACCGTTGTGATAGTATTCGCAGCATTTCTTATTCACTCTCGTATTTTGATTAGTGTGCTCTCAATCAAATAATAATTCAATTATTGTAGAAAGTCAGCAAATTTAAGTGTTTTTAAAAATTTAGGACATCAAAAATAAATAATTCTTCAAATATTAGTTAAGTTCATGGAGATGCATGGATCTATTCCCATAAAATTAAGTTTATATTAAAATATATTTCACAATTTTTTTAGAAAAATCTATTGAAATAAACGCTAAAATTGGTAATTAAACCAATAAAGAAATATGTGAGGCATAGCTAGTACTGCAGCTGGATATATTTTCGAAACTTATTAAGCAGCTATACTTTTCAAATCCACTCAAAAAGTAAAGTTGCTACCAAGCTGAGTCATGAAGAATCTTACTTAATTATGCAAGTCAATTCAAGATGAGTTTGTTCATTTAAAATATCGCAGTGTGAGAAATTTTTTTTATATTAGTACATACGCAAACTTATCAGCTATTTATTATAACTTGCGAGATCTAGATGTCAGATGGGGAGAAATTTTTTAAAAAAGATATTTAGCAAAATGTCAAAGGATGGCAAAAGATGACAATAATTAGTTACTAAGAAACAATATAATTTCTAAAAAAAGCAAATACGAATATTCCTGAGAGTAACTTGAATTAGAATGATTTAAACCATTTAATATCTTCATCTCAAGTTGCTCAAGTTTTTAGCAACATTGACTTTGATGCTCATTTTATTATGTTTAAAATAATAATCTATATCTAAGAAAGTTATATAATTTACAATTTATTTAATTGAAATTTATAATAAATATACTAATTATATTAAAATAATTTTGAAGTAATATCAATTATTCAAGATTTAGTTTTGATTTAAATTAAAATCATTAAAATTTTAAATTTTAATATATAAAATAAGAATAAATTTCATTTATCATTTAAATTGTTTAAATTTTTCTGAATAGCCTCACTATCATTCAAGCTATAAATAAAAATAATTATGAAATATTTCAACTACATTTAATATTAATTAATTCCACTTTATTTATATACTAATTAAAATTAATTTATTATTTGCTATTTATTAAAGTTTTGAAGATAATAATGAAGCTATTTTATATATAAAATCAATATTTTCATAAATTTATCAAAGATATATTTTTATATCATTTAAATTAAATTTCTTCACTCCTCTAGTTTACCATACTTATTAATCTAGCATTAATTCATGTAAAAGTTCTTCTAAACAAGCTGATAAAAAATTTTGAAAAATTTAGAATTTTAAAAATAAATATGACCACTAAATATTAAATAATAATAATGACTTTACTTATTTGAAATAAAAGGCTATCATAGTAATTTTTAATGTAGTTTAATTACTAATTTGTAAATTAATGTTTCTATTAATTAAATATTTATTTACATAATTACATGAACAAAGAAACCAAAATAGAATAGAAGCGCTTTTTCGGTAAAAAATACCTTAAAGTTTGGTAAAAATAATGAATTAAAGTGTTAGCGACATAAGATTGAGATATTTTCCTAATTTATTTTCTTAAAAGATTTCTAAATTTTTATTGCATTTAAAAAAATTATTTTTAAATTTCTTATTGAAATATTGTGAAAAAATAATTCTTATTAAATAAAATAAATAATCTTCTTATTTATAGAAAGAAAAATAATAAGAAAAAGTCGAGTACTACATAAAAGACTATAACACCAAATAATAAATAAATATGTTTATATATATAATTATAAGTGAATAAATATATTATAAATCGTAATTAAAAGAAACTAAATATAAATTGACATTTTATTTTTATTAGATATTTTAGATAATTAAAAAATAATTTTGAGTTATTTAATATTTCTTATGTAATTATCAATTACAATAAAAAAAATGATTTAATATATTTTATAAAATATAATGAAAGATTTAAACTATTTTTCAAAAATGAAGCCGTTACATTTATCAAAATATAATTTATGATTTAAGTATATATATTTAATAATTTAATAATTTTAAATAGCATAAGTTAAAATATAGAAATTTTTATAGTTTATTAAGAAATTTATTCAAGATAATAATTTAGAAATTTTTAGCAAATTATTGGTAAGATATATAAAAGCTTTTATTTTGATTGACCAAATATAATTAATTTATTAAAAATAAGATTTAATTAAATTTGAATTTTAAATATTTATAGATTTTTTAAAAATATAATTTATTTATAATTATTTTGCTTATAAAGGAATGCTATAGAATATTAACAATTAAGAATAAAGTATACCATTAATGGTATCTCCCACAAATCCTGATCCAGAAAAGGAACTAAATAACTCTTAATGTATAAGTAAGCAGTTGAAGATTGTCAATTTATAGACACATAACCTTATGTGTATCTGATGTATTCTAAAAATACTATAATTTCTTAGCTTCGTTTGATTTGTAGTAGATAGGTTCAGATAATTATAGTAACTTATTATTAATTTGATAAATAGTAAAATTTAGTATTATTATTTATTTATAAGAATATTTTGAGGAAAGAATATCAATTATTTATAATATTAATTAAATTTAAACAAAGCTTATGTAAATATGTTTTTTAATATTTATTTATATTAATAAGTATATATTTTATGCCTTGCTAATTATATCATTTTCAAATCAGACAGTTATAACATTTGATATTGTCATCATTAAATATTCTAAACTGTTTACTTTCATTGTCTTAGTTGAAATGAAAACTTTTCTGATCTTTTCAATATATTTACTCTCTTAAGTATCTTTCCTTTTCTTAATCAAAGTTTACTCTATTTCAAAGAATAGCTCCTCATCAGATTCCGATATATTTAATTTTGACTCAATAAATTAAGTCTTTCTAGTTTTGCTTATTTAAGATACTCTATAAGTTTTTTTATCTATAAAGCTTTTATTTGAGATTCATATACTATTTATAAGTTTAATAATTAATAATTACATTATTATCTGAATAGCAATATTTTGTTCGATATCTCTAATTATAAAATAAATCTTTTTCTTTATACCAATATTAATTTAAGATGTCATTCTAATCATCAGGTAAGCTTGTAACAAAAGTATTCATAGTTTTATCCTAAAATTTAATGAAAATTGATTATCATTTAGCACTACTATCAACTATTTTATTAAATATCTTATTGTTAATACCTGAAGTTGATGTATTCTGTATTTTAATATGAGATATCGCTTTTAAACATTAAATAAAAACGAATTAAAAATGTTATATAAGTAATTAAAATCAAAATATTAATTATGTGTTTAACACTAATTAAATAAAAAAAAATTATTAATCTTTTCTTTATAAATAAATAAATTATAATATTTTCTTCTAAATTATAATAATTAAAATTATATATTTGATTTGATTCATTTATTTAAATAAGCTTTAATTATTATTTATATAATTTATATATTCATAATTTATATATTTTAATTATCCATTAATTTGCCATATATTATGTCAGAGATTAGAAGTTTATTCTATATATTTGTTTACTTTATTGAAAATGGTTACTTTGCAAGAACTAGCGGCTGTTTGATGAAGGAATCTAAAGATTAACTTCATGCAATTACAGATGTTGTTGCTTAAGAGATAAGAGCCACTAATAAAATAAAATAAGAATTATTATATTTATTTCACTTTGCATTATCTCTGAATATAAATTGAATCAATTAAATATTAAAATTATAGCAATTAAGAAGTTAAAGTGTCTCAATATTCAAAGATCTTAATTAATTCTACTATAGATTTACAAAATTTCTTATTCATCATAGAAAATTGAGACTCCGTACAGTAAAATTGATGTTGTTCTAGCTTGGAGGAAGAAATAAATTCATTATAGCCATAATAACAACTAAATTATTTATTGCACAATCCATAGAGTATAATGTTGCCTAAGTTTTGGAGACGATTTAAGCAAAAACATAATTGAAAGAATTCAATAATGTATTAAATTTATAATTTAATTGATTTCCCATATCGAATGAATTCTCGCAATAATATAAAATAAAATTATAAATATATAATTTATATTTTTAAATAATATTGTGTTTTGTAAATAATGCCTGCATAATTTAATTTATTTATAATTACAAAAAATGATTACTATATTTAATACTTATAATATTATATGTTCAAATATTTCTAATTATTACATTTTCATAAGATAAAAACAATTTTTTTTTTAAATAAGAAAGTAAGCTTTAATATAGTATATTTTCATCAGAATTTAGAAAAATTATAAAAATATTTAATCTTATTAATAAAACTGCTAAGACTTTATTTTTATAAAATCGGTTATATATTTAATTTATTAATAAATAAAAGAAATAATAAAGTTTTAAAATTAAAAATATTATTATTTTATATGGAATTAATTTTTTTTATGAGTTTTTTATCGAGAAGTGGACTAGACTTGCTCAAATAAGAATTAATTTATGAATATAATAAGTGTCATAGCATTTTGAACTCAAAAAATCCAACTAAACAAATTGGTTTTAATAGATATATTATTGTGTATTTTAGTAGTCCAAATAATTTTGATTGATTTATAAAACTATATTATAAAAAAATACTTATGATAATCTTACTTTATTTTACTTAGATTTTTAATTTTATTATTGAATCTATTTTATTTATTTATTTGTAAACTATTAAGGATTTTAATGCATTTTCTAATTAATTTTTTTAAAAATTACATGCAAGATAGATTATATTATAATAAAAAGTATAATTATTGCGCTACCTCTTTAAATTAATATTTACCTTTGCGAGTATATAAATGTATGATAAAGGCACGTTAGCAAAGAATAAAATATATATTTTATTATGAGGTAATACACAAATTAAATAAACCTAAATAAAATTTTCACTAGATGACAGAAGGAAGGAAACTCCCGCTCAAAGATTTCATATGAAATGTGTGATTATTTAAGGGTGTAGGGATTTTTAGAAAAGATAGAGAGAGGCTAATTGATAAATAATTATTCTAATTTGATTAAATAGAAATATAATAAGCAAATTTATAATAATTAATTGAGATCCTCTCTATCCTTGTTTGATTACATAATAAAGTTAGTAATTATAATTCAATATTGAAGCTTCACGTTTCAAACTATATTTATTTTAAATTTAAATAATTCAGTATTTGTATAAAAATGATATATTAATTATATACAAAAATAATTTAAATTTAACATTAAATTTATTGATATTAATAGAATATTTATAATTTACAATATTAAATATCTTAAATACAAACTTTTAATTATATCTTTTTTTTTGAATTAAGTTGATGAACATTCAAATTAAATGATTCTTAATATGTTGCATATAAAAAAAGTTTAATGTCAATTAAATAAATTAATTGTTATGGGTAGCTGGTATTTTGGAGAAAAAAAAAGTTCAAAGTTTAAAATATTAAAGCTCTCTGTTTTTCGAGGTAAATCTTAGGCATAAGAATCTCTCAAAGCATTTAAGGGAAATATGTCGTTAGTAATTAAAATTAATAAAGTTAAATTTTATAAAAAGATAAATTAATTGAAGAGCATACTTAAGTAACTAATATATGCTCCTCACATATGTCCCTAATTTATCTTTATTAATTATAATTAAAAATAATTATTCCAGAACTTTGTGAATCATCATCGAATATTTATTTTGTATAAATTTTCTCCGATATAAAGAAAAAATAAGAATAGTTATTTTGAATAAAATCATTGTATAATTTTAAATATAATACTCCTTATTTATGATAATACAAATTGAATTACTATAGTTTCTAAATATTTAAGTAATTGCTAAACTTCATGACTGATAATATTAAGAAATATTTTATAATTAAATTATAGTAATTCAATTTCTTTATCTTAAATTTTAATTTAATTATCAGTATTAAAAACTTAAATATATTATTAGAATTTGCTTGAATTTTAATAAAATATATTGATAATAAAAATTTAATGTTTTTAATTATAATTGTTATATATATATTTTGATTATAATAAATTATTATTACATTAAAAAATAAAATAAATAAATTATTTATTTATTTTATGAAACATCTTTTATAATTTATATAAATGTTATAGTAAATAATAATACTTTTATTTAAAGAACTAAAAATCAGAATATTTGTCTAATATATGAAAAGATATATATTCTTTATTATTAATTTTATTAATAACAAGTTATATTGCGAATCAAAATATATTAATCAGTTTTTCCAATTCAAGAATTGTTTTTTCAAACCCAAAAGGATCATAGCAAGTCCTATATAATATAAAGTAAAAGTATGATAATTAAATTAGAATATTTGGAATCGGCCAATTCATATTTAAGTTGAAGACACCTTATATATCTTATTTAATTTAGATTAAAGTTTTATTGAACTTTACATTTTTTCTGGTTGAAGCGCACCTCATTATATTGTTTAATAAATATGCATCTTAATTGATTAATAAACATAAAAGTTAATATAAAATCTTCATTTTAAATGTTAGATCACATAATATGCAATTATTTAATTTTTAAAAGTAATGTTACTCATCAATTTTTTTATAATTTCTTTTGTGAGCATGAACTTTTATATTTTTTTTAAAAAGTGGAGGGGTATTTATATTTTTGCGTACTATTCAAGATCAAATTAATCAAAATTAACATAATTTATTCTTGATTGAATTAAAATGAAAATTGATTATAATAATATTTAATCTCATATTTTATTTATTATAAAATTTTTTAAAATTTAAATTTTATACTTAATCGATATACTTCATAAAAACTCATCTTATTAAATTATCTAAATTAATTTTTATTTTTATTTAAAATTAAGTTCAAATGTTTAATTATTAATTTTTCTTTTAATGGATAAATAAAATAAGGTATGAAAATTAAGTGATTCACCTATCATAGTCAAAGAAGAACATAGGAACACATGATATTATATTTAAAACGAAAAATCTAACAATAATCAATAAAATAAGCATAACTTGTTTTAATACAACACAGTAAATTATGCCAGGAACATATAAATTAATCAAAATTAGCACTATGGATTTGAAGAATAATTTTGAGAAAGTATTGTAGAAAGGTAGATCCAAAAGATAAATTCGAATAAAAATATATAATTTAAATATGATAATTTATTTATTTTTATATATAAGTTTATTATATTCTTAATAAATAAAAATAAAATAAAAAAATATCTAAAATATAATTGAATTTATTTTAAGAAATTTAAATGTAATATATTTTAATGAAATTATCCTGCATACTATTTGTAAGATTAAAAATTACTGATAAATTCTAGAATTTATATAATATATTTTTAATTTTCTTTTTCAATTTAATATTATTATATAAATCAATGCTTTATTGAGTTATTAATTAAAATCCCATTTAAGTATTATTTTAACTTTTAATTAATATATTTTCACCAATTATTAATTTTTCTCAAGCAATCGATTGCTAATATGATCTTATTTCCATTTTATAAAGAATAGAATAAAATGTTATATTTAAATGAAAATTAAAGTTATAATTTATTAATTTAGTGTGTTTAGATTAATAATATTTAGTTTATAAAATAATTAAATAAAAATGCCTAATAATTGAAGAACACATTAAAAACTAAATATCTCAATAATATTCTAATATTTAATGAATAGTAATAATTCTATAAAAATGAAATAAATAAGAATCCTAAATGTAAACTCTTTTACATTTTTCTCAAAAATATGAAAATTATTTACTGAATATATAAGTTTGACAAGTACTATAAAGTAAATAATAAAACATAAAATGATGAGAAAATATATAAACTAAAATAAGTATTTAAGAAATGCAAAAGATTAGATAATACTATTTATCTGAATAAAATTTATTTAATAAATTATTTAAAGTAATAATCAAAACCTCAAAACCCCTTAATGAGGTTTATAAGTGCTTTGATTTGTAGGGAATTTGTTAGGGGTTGGGGTTATTAATTAAATGCGAGACAAAAATAGCAAGCTATTGGGTATATTTATGATGAAGAGTATATAGATTTAGTGTTTAAACTGCGATATGGATGTGATATATACAGTGAATAAGTCAAACCTGTACTTAATTATAAGTCAATTGCACTGCTCTTAAAGAGAAGTCCTTCAACTGTTCGCTCCCACTGCCTTATAGCTGTATAACTAAAGCAATAATAGCTGAATTCAATGCCTTAGAGGAAGTCAAAGTTTCAATAGAAGCATATTGACTATCTTATTAATGAAAAAACTTTGAAGTATTGGGCTCACTTCTCTCTTGACCAACGAGCTATTATGTTTCACCGCCAGTTCCCTGAGTTGAAGATCTCTGCATAGTCTGTTGCAAACATTTATAAACGAAATGGTATCACTTACAAAGGTGTGAATCGTATCAAGAGAGTGATTGATTTCACTCTGCCATTTTACAACAATAACCTAAATTATATTTATAATTAAATGCAGAGAGCTCAATTGAATAATATTAAGTTTATACATGCTGACGAGGCTGTGTTTACCTTCAACACTTTCATCTAGAAGTCTTGGTATAAGAGGCATAGTAATATAGAAGTATATGACTAGAAAGTCAAGGTATAAACGATGGCAATTCTTGGAGTAATTAGTGAAGATACTGGTTTAGAAACTTATGTTATTCATCCTCGCTCTATTAAGACAGAGCAGTATATAAAGTTCTTAGAACAGCTGGGAGAGAAGTACCCTGAATAAGAGATAATACTGTTTGTTGATAATCTTTCTGTTCATAAGACTAAAGAAACAAGGAAGAGTTATGAACAACTTAGAATAACCCAGTGTTCAACGTACCTTACAGTCCAAAGTTTAATGGAATTTAGTTCTACTGGGGTATATTAAAAGGCCATTACAAGAAGCTGCTGCTCTACCACTTGATGCATGACCTACCTATCGATACAGTTGACTTTATTAAAAGCTCAGCGAAGAGAGTAGATAATTTGTTGGCTTAAAAGTGTGCTAAAGAAGGGAGAGTGAATGTATATAAATAAATTTATAGTTAAGTTAATGAATAAATAAGTCACATTTAAAATTCTTTAGAGGGAGTTGGCTTCTTTTTCTTATCTTCTATTTCTTGCTTCCCTCCTCCTAAGTTTCTTCGCTTGCTGCCAGCTCCTGCATCTATGTTCATTGACTCTGGAGGCTAAATATTTGAATAAAGTCTCTTGCTAACTTCATACTTTGTCTGCGACTTTCGCTCTCTGTGAAGCTTGCTCTATTCCTTCATCAAGAAGATGTCAGTACCAGATTTTCCTAAAGAGTTAAACTACAAATCTTACTTGAAATATAT
>ARYC01002938.1:0-49155 GCA_000711775.1 Oxytricha trifallax | reverse complement strand
ATTAATTCTTTAGTAAAAATAAAAATAATCATAATTTGGAAAATTTAGAAAAGAAAAAAATTTATCATATTTTATATATATATATATATAAAATATAGATTTGTATATAAATTTACTCTTTATAGAGTAAGTTGTAAATACAAATTTATTCATATCAAGCTTAAAAATTTAAAGAAAATGATTTATTTAAATATTAGAATATTCGAATGGTCAAGAAAAACATTCATATCAAAGCGTTGGGGGAGGTCAAACGTTGGGGTGATGGGTAGGGGAAGGGGTGGAGGGGGTCTCGGTCAGAACATATATTCTTGTTATAAAAATTAAATTAAATTAAAATATATTTAAATATAAAAATGAATCTCAACTTAAATATCACAAAAGATAATCAAAAATAGTTTGAATTTTTTACTATAAATCTCATATAGTATCAAAATCACATTATGTTAATATTGTAAATTTTACTTCATTTTTAATACTGCAATATAGTAAAAATTTCATATGATGTTTAAAAATATAAATTAATTTTAAATAAAAAAGGATAAGAAAATTTAAATTGAAAGTCATTATTAATTTATTTTGCAAAATTGATAATTGAGAAACAGACATTTTATTATGAAGTAAATATAAAAAAGTTTTTTATTGAAAATCTTCAACTTTAAATAGTATATTAAATTAAAATAGTCTAAATAAATCTATAAAGTATTATTTTTATAATATTGGAGATCTAGTTTTCTTGAAGAAATGATTCCGGCGTCTATCACTTTTCCTGTTATCATTTAGAATACAGTCAACCCAAGACCATAAACATCCACATTTGGATTAGTAAAAATAAATAAAATAGTTAAGTACAAATATATAATAATCATTGATTTTTATAATTTGCTTTTATTCAACATATTAATTGAATAGAGATTGAATTTTATTAGAATATTATTTGATTAATTTCACAATTAAATAGAATTATCACAATTTTGTGTTATTTGACTCATTGTATGAAATAATAAACAAATTGTATCCCTTTGAGGCAATAAATAATAAATGTAATGTTATTTTGGATTTCTATATTTTAAAATATCCCTTATTATCTGAGTTAGCTTACTCTGAGCCATGTACCTGACCTTTCCCATCTTTGTCATGGCTTCTTTTTCATCAAGTTTAAGAATTATAAATAATATAAATTAAATCCTAGAGCACCCGAAATCGGTAATTTTGAGAGTGTATTCCTGTTTATTGAGGAATGTGGTCTGTTCATTCTTGAATATGAGGATGTTTTGGGGGTTGAGGTCTCAATGGATGACTCGCTTGTCATGCATTGCTTTTATACCAATTGCTAATTAGGCCAAGAACTCGATTGCCTGCTTCTCTGGCATCCCTCCATCTGCATAATTATCTACGAATAACTTGTAAAATAGTTTTAGCTTCTTACCAGTTAAGAATTATAATTAGTAAATATCTATCAATTATTACTAATTTATATTTTATAAAGTAGATTTATGATTTAAAATATTTATCCAAATTTTAAATTGTAATTAAGTTTTCAAAATTATTAAAAATAGAATAAATGTTTAGTTTATTATAAGTGAATAAGTATAGTTTATTGAAATCATGTTTAATTTAAAGCACAAATTAAGGTATATTAATATAGTATTAATTAATTAGCATAATTTTCATAAATTTGATTTTATAAATTTAATTATATATAATAATAATAATAATTATATTTGTAAGAATTTAGAGAGATCACTCATTTAAACTATTTTTTTGTAAATCTATTTATAATAGTTTTGAATTTATTTAAAAAAATACTATGGTAATATATTTTTTATTATAATGTAATTATAGTAAATGAGATTTGATTGCTTTAGGTTGTAGTAAGACAAGTTCAGGGTTTTCTGTGTCTTCATTTTCTTGAAAGTAGTATTCAATGAGTTTATTGATGAAGGGATTATGTTTAAAATATTTTGGCTATGGGGAAGCATCCTCCCCCCCCTAATGTATACTTTTTATTTTGTAGTCTTATATTTTTTCTTACGCTGAGTAATAGTAGCTAATGAACTTGGGGTGTGCGAGCAATAGTTTTTGAGCTATGACTTCTTATTAGTCAAAAAATTATATATAAAATCATCATAAAATTGACAAATATTTTCATAAAATTATCGATTTAAGTGAAAATAAGAAATTTAACAAATTATATAAATCTTATTTAATTATTAACAATAATATTGAAAATAATTGTTTTTGCATTTTTTTAATAAGAGAGAATAATTTTATTTTTTAATAATATTGTTAATAATTAAATAAGATTTATATAATTTGTTAAATTTCTTATTTTTCACTTAAATCGATAATTTTATGAAAATTAAAAATTTGAAGAAAATTGAAAATTTTTGACAAATTTATGATGATTTTATATATAATTTTAGACTAATAAGAAGTCATAGCTCAAAAACTATTGCTCGCACACCCCAAGTTCATTAGCTACTATTACTCAGCGTCAAAAACTCTATCAGACTACAAAATAAAAAGTATACATTAGGGGGTCAGGATGCTTCCCCATAGCCAAAAATTTTATATTATAAAATATATTATATATAGTTATTAATCATTATCGATTAAAAATTAATGTACATTCTAATCAAGAAATATATTGTTCTTGCAATGTAAAATTATTTTAGTTTAAATATATAAGTTATTAATTACAAATAAGTTTGAACTATTAAAACTTTTGATAGTCAAAACCCTAAAAGAAATTTAATATTTAAATAATTAAATTCAAAAGTAACATAACTCATAAAACTAATTTAAATGATTATGAATCTAGCTCATTATTTCAATCTCAACCAGGTCTTTTAATTTAATCTATTAAAATGGATTTCTTTCTTCTCTCTTAAATGTAAAATGACTTATTTAATATTAATATGTGATCACCTTCATGGCGATTTGCTCCCAAGTCTTTTTATAAATATCAGCTGTGTATACTTTCCCGTAAGCCCCACCCCCAAGAAATCTACCTTTTCTCATTTCAAAATCAACTGGTTTGGCTTTTTACATGACCTATTCTGGCGTCAAATTAAATATATTATTGCATGAATACAATCGAAATTGAGAAATTGTAATTAAATTAATTAACATAAATCAAATTAGTGGAAGTTAAAGTTGGCCAATTTAACGATATTGTGCTCATTTAAAAATCCAAAACCTCTTAGTGAGGTTTATAAGTTCTTTGATTTGTAGGATATTGTGGGGTCTTATTGGGGTAGTAGAGAAAAAGCATGCTTTATGTGAATTTAATGTAAATTTAATGATTATTAGTTGACCTAACTCAAACAAATTTAATTTGCTTGAATTTGTTGTATCTCTTGAATCTGGCTGTCTTTATTGGCTCTAGCATGTCGTCTAATGATTATCTTGGATATGCTGGAGCTTTTCCTTTGACCATCTTAATTATCTTCTTAATTTTATCGCAGATTTCATCTTATTTTATAGGTTTAGCAGCCACACTTAAAGATTGTTTCCCGTGCTTTGTTCTAAAGTACGACATACTTTCCATATCACACTCTAAGAAAATAGCAGCGATTGCCCATACATATCACTGAACTGAGCCATTAGTCCATTTCTCTCTCATTGGGAATTATCCAGGAGTGCCAAGAATTTGCTAAGGTCACTATCTCTTATCTTAATGCTCTATTGAAATCAATAACAACTACCTCTAATGGGCAGAGGTTAAGAAAAAGTTTTCTGGCTTAAAATCTCAATGAACTTATCCAAGTTCATGCAACTCCTTGACAGTCTTAATCATATCCGTAAAAATGTCAGGTATCTATTATGACATAGATGGTCTCTTAGAATCATTTCAAATTTCTTGAGCCTTAGTGTGATGAAACCATAGCTTAAGATAATACCATTTAACTTAAGCAAGTTCTTGCAATCTCTTCTTTAAGCCTATACAAGAATCATATATTCGTTAGCAAACTCATTTTAATACTGCTGATTTTAATTAGATAGCTGAAAGGGTATACCTTTTATGCATACTATATTCGTCAACCACTATAAGTTTTGCTTTGTTAGGCACACTTAAATGTAAGGGGGGGGGGAAGTTTCCTTCACTCGAGGAAGTTTCCTGCTCTGTATTTTTCTATATGTTAAATTTAATAAATTTTACATAAATAAACAAATTTAATATTTTTATGACCCTCTAATAATTAAGAGCATATTGAAAATCATTGAAGTAGCTCAAGAAAATAGAGTTTAACATTATATAACCATGGTAAGAACAAGATAAATTGAATCAGAATTACACTAACAATTGGATATAATATTTGGAATTACTATTGTAAAGCAACATACTATTTAAGAGACAGAACCTACAAATATTACATAAATAATGTCAAAGTTTTTGGAATCTAAAGATAAATATTGACTATTGATTAATAAATTAAAGTATAATTATAACAATGAAATTGGTCCTGAAGTTGGTTGATAGTTGTTGTAAAGATTAATTTAATTAAAAAAAACAAAATTAAAAAATTAAAAAAAGTGCTGGAAACTTCCCTTAAATATTTTTTTATCAAAAAACAGTGCAGGAAACTTCCCCCCAATGTAAGTAATTTTAAATACAGCTACCAAGATCAATTGTATTTAATGCAGGAATATTCATTGCTTTTACTTGGAAGCATGCTAAAATAGTATTGTCTGCAGGCAAGTTCATTGATTAAAATCGACTCTGCCTCTTGAGCTTCTCCTGCAACTCTCTTTACGACTTAAGAATGTTTGATGATTTTCTTGTAACAGGTACAAGTTTTTATGTCCTCTTATCTTAAATCAAGAATTCGCTAAGATGATGTTTTTGCATATGCTTCTTAACCTTTGCTGAGTGTGTAAGACTTTATGCATGTTGTGCATTTAGTACTTTCCATCCCCTTTGTCATGTTTAAAATAGATCTTGGCCTTGTCGGAGTGCACCTCTTTAAGGTGTTTTTTTCAAACTTTGTTCGGTTTGAGAAAAAATTGTGACAGTCTTCGTATTAAATTTTTTTCATTTTTTCAATTGGTCGCTGTTCCTTTTCTTCCTCAATCAATTCAATTTATACTTTAACTCCCATATCTACTCTTTATTTCTTATATTAAACTTCAATTTTGAAGACTTCTGCTTCAAACTCTAGAGCTCTAGTTCTCTTTCAATAAAAATAATCTCTGGTTTCTTGGTAGACTCAAAGTTTAGCTATGATTATCCTGCTTTAAGAGAGATTGCTTTGCGATTCAAGTCAGCCGGCATGTTTAAATTAAAATTAAAATTTCAATTATTAAACTCTAATAACCTCACAGGCTATAGTTACTTTGTATAGGAGTAGTCATTGCATCAACAATGGATGATTCTAAGGTGTTAGACATGATATTTATACTAAGTATTTAACTTTAAATTTTCTAATTTCATTCTCAATATTTTTAATTTTTGTACTAACTGAGAAAAATTCAGGTTGGTTCTGGTACCAATTTGGTTTTGAATTATTTTGGAACTTTTCCATTAAAACTTCATTAGTTTCAAACTAGGTACTAATTAAGTACTGGCACCAATTAAAATTAAACGGATTTAGTGGCAGTACTAATTAAAATAAAACAAATTTAGTACTAATTTAATGGAACTAAATTGATAAAAATGGAGCTTAATCTCTGCAGTTTGTTATAGCTTCTGCAAACTTTCTCCACGTATCTTTACTGGGTTGACCTCCTATAAGATACCCATATTTAATAGTAAATTTTAAAGGATAGGATCCTGAAGTCTTTAAATTAAAACTTGAATTTCATTAATAGGAAGAGGAACAAAGATGTAATCATTTAATGAACAAATGAAAAGGGTTGAGACTCAAGAAATGATATCAAGATTCAGAAGTAAGGAAGATCTCTATCGATACCTAACTTTACATGGTAAAATAAATTGATGTTATTTAACATATTATACAGTTGGTTTATTCCTTCCAACGATGGAAGGTACCAAAATTTCATTCTTAAAAGCAATACTTTGTGATGAGAAGAAAGCATTTAAAAATAAAGAGATTAAACTAATAGAAATTCCAAATTACCCTGAGATTTCAGTCACTAATCTTTATGAGGATGCTATGAAATATGAGGAAGTGGCAGTTTACCTTCCTACCAAGAAACAACTCTCTAATAAACTACCAGAGAGGAACTTCTTCTTTGGTGTCCTTGGTAAAATAAAAGAGGAGTATCTCAGAGAAATAATTGAAGAAGCACATAAGAAACGATATTCTATCTCTCCTGAAGACTAGAAAAAGCAAGGCATTCTAATAAGCTCAGCTTGTCTAGAGGAACTTAAGAAGCATCCTTATCTTTCAAGTAAGCTTTGACATATAACTTTGTAGGAAAAATCTTGCACATCTATATATCTTATGAAAGAGCATGCTAAGGTTCATAGAGATAGAAAACAGCAGACAGTTCATTAAATTAGCAAGAGACGATATAAAGATGATTAAAAGTCAGAAGATATGAACATAGATGAAGGAGATGCCAGTAAGAGAAGAAACTTTAGGCCCGAAAAGCTTTAAGAAGAAGAAAAGAAAGAGAATCATAATCCTTTTAAGGATAAATTTAATATGTGAACTATTTCATTCATTTAAGTCTAAAACTTATTAATAAACATTCATTCTCCCTTTCCTTGCACATATTGTAGTCTTATCTTTATTCACTCTCTTGCAACTACTTTGTATTAAGTCTACTGTATCGATTGGTAAATCATGCATTAGATGATTCAGCAGTAGCTTCTTGTGGTAAGTCTTGATTTAACTCCAGTAAAATTCAATTCCATTAAATTATGGGCTATAAGGAACGCGTATACAAGAGTTATGTTTAACTCCTCATAAGCTTTCTTAGACTTCTTAGTCTTTTGAACTGATGTATAATTCTCTGAGTTTATGCAAAAACTCGATATACTACTCTCGTTTAATTGAGCGAAAATAATTGACATAACTTTCTAAGCCCGAATCTTCGCAAACGCCAACTGAAATTGTGTGAGAGATAACTTTACTTTTTAGAATATACTTCTATATCATCGTACTTTTTATGCCAGGACTTATTGATTAAAGTATTGAGTGTGAACACAGTTTCATAATCTTGTATGAAATTAATGTTATTATTAATATCCCTCTGCATTTGATCATAAATATAGTTTAAATAATTACTATAAAATGGCATTGTAAAATAAATCAATCTCTTCACTCTATTGACAGTCTTAAAAGTAATAAAATTTCTTATAAATATTATATATAGTCTATGGTGAGATCCATATGTCTGGAAACTTGCAATTAAATATCACAGCTCGTTAGTCAAGAAAAAAGTGAGTCCAATAATATAATGCCTTACAGTCACAGAGGTAGTCAATATGGTGCTGTGAGAACTTTTATTTTCTTGCAGGATGCTTTCAAGTGCCTGAGTTATAATGCTAAACAGCTGACATACAATGATACCTAATAGTTGAGGCACTCTTGCATAGGAGTTTTGCTATAGCTGCATAATTCGTTAACTAGATTGCCTAGTCTATATTAATACTTGTACCATACCTAAGCTTAAGCAGAAAATCTAAATATTACTCATCATACATCGTCCCTAAATTTCGCTAATTTCTATTTCTCATTTTGTAAATTGACCTAATTTCTCTACTAACCCCAATAAGACCCCAACTATAACAAATCAAAGCACTTATAAACCTCACTAAGGTTTTGGGGTTTTTCTATATAGAATTTAAAATTAGCTGGACTTTGATATTGGCGGTACTATTTTATCATATTTCAGGAGCAAGATAACTTCACTTTAATCAATCTTCTCTAAATTCATTAAATTATACTCTCAGATTAAAGTGAAGTTATCTAGCTCCTTGGATGCGATAAAATAGTACCGCCAAAAACAAAGTCCAGCTATTTTAAATTCTCGATATAATGAGCACAAGATCGTTTATATTGGCCAACTATAACTGCCAAGAACTTAATTATTTTTTATTTTATTATTATTCTAAATTTCGATTGTATTCATACAATTTTAATTTTGACTGATAAAGCTTTAGGAAAAGAAACTTGCAGTTGAGGATCTTGTGCTCTCCATCTTTATATATTTAATATTTAATTAACTTAATTATTGAACAGTTAGAAATATAATTATAAGGTATAGCTGTAGCCAATATAATTTGAGATTATTTTACATTATAAATTCTATTGGACAATTTATTGTAAATTAATAGAAATTTTAATAAATTTAATTCTATTATTGATAAAATAATAAGAATCGTTAAATTTAATAATGTAAATTAATCCAAACTGCCTAAAAATAAATATGCTTAAATAAAAAAATATTATACAGAGAACAAAATGAAATAAATAAGAGATTTTTCAGATTGTACGATTTATATGGTACACTTAAATTTTAATTAGGCATTTCATGCTTTAATATATCTGATTTTTCTAAATCAATTTTAGTTTAGCGAGAAAGAAAATTAGATTTCATATTGAGAAATTTTGTTTGATTTAAAAAATTATTGATTACTCTCTGAGATCACTTATTCTATACTAATTGCAGATTCATTTATCTCAATTCATATACATATTAAAATACTTGATTTTTATGAGTTTTTCAAATAAACTACATTAAGTAAAATACACTTACATTTAAACGTAAATGATTTTAATAGTAAGTATATAAAGAGGTTTTGGCAATTTTATATATTTTTAAACCATTTTACATTAAATTATGAATTATATAATTAAATTGGTAAATTGAAATTCAAGAGATAAAAATTTCTAGACAATATATATTGTAGAAATACATTTGAATTTGGAATATTAATTATAATTAAATTAATAATAAATCAAAATCGTGGCAAGTTAAAGTTGGCCAATTTAAAAGATCTTGGGCTCATTCGATAGGGAATTTGAAATTAGCTGGACTTTACTATTGGCGGTACTATTTTATCGCATCGAAGGAGCGAGATAACTCGATTTAATGTGAGGGTATGATTTAATGAATTTAGAGGTGTTAAATTAAAGTTGAGTCGCTCCCTCGATGCGATAAAATAATACTGCCACTAGTAAAGTCCAGCTAATTTCAAATTCCCTATCGAATTAGCCCAAGATCGTTTAAATTGGACAGCTTTAACTGCCACGATTTTGATTTATTATTAATTTAATTATAATTAATATTCCAAATCAAATGTATTTCTACAATATTAATCATTACTAATTAGTGAGCTAAATTAAAAATGTCTTTTTTAACTTAATTTTAGTTAGTAGGTATTAGATTAATTATTAGTCTACAGGGTCCGCTGGTGTGACTGGCAAACTCTGCACTGCCTGTGTATTAGATGGTTCTGGATTTTATTCACGATATCTTTGAGAGAGTATTTAACATTGATATTGATGGATAGAAAGATCTTGCTTTAATCAGTTCAAAAAGTCTTCCACCTCATCATGAGTCTCAATACTGCAGTCAGATTTAGTTGATTTGCTTGCTGCTTACATTGTCAACATCGTTACTAGCGAAGGTTACAGTTCCGTGCTTCTTGTTGAATTACCATTCATCACTTTAGTCTCAGTCCCACCTTGGAGTAGAACCACTTGACACTTCCGAGCCAACTTTGCATCTTGTGCAGTAGAGTAAGTTGGCTTGCTCGAGGGGGCCATGTCCCTGGCACCTCACCCCATCAGCACCTGAACTTTTAGAGATATTCCATATTCCTTCTATCTCACTAATTGATAATGAATTATACAATTATATTACGTGGAATTATTAATAAACATAATTTTTGATTTTAAAAAAATTATGATCGATAATTTTGGCAGACTTTACTTTTATTATTTAGATATTATTTTTAGGAAAAGCTATATGTTTTAGATTTTATTTTTTTCTATATTAATTAAATAAAACATTAGATAATTTTTTATTTTAAATTGGAACAAATAAAAATTATGAAAATATAAAAATTTAGGAAAAAATCTAATACATCCTAATTATATAACAATTGCATAAAAATTATTTATATTTTTAATTCTACACTATTAAGGGAATTTAATTAAATAAATACTTTACTAACCGAGACACCCTTTAAAAAATCCATTTTCATATTAAATTTTAATCCTTGAAGCCTCAATATACTTTATTTATTAATTTTTTTTATATTTAATACTAAGATTATGATTTTTTTATAGAATTAATTGATTAGATTTCTCCCATTTATATAATTTTATACATGCTTTTGAAATTAAAAATATAAATATAGTCAATATTTATATATTATTCGAAATATTGTATAAATTGAAAATAGAACAAGCAAACATGCAAATGAATAAGAAGAAAATAAGTAATTATAGAAAATCTTAGATAAATGAGATAATTTATACATTAAATTCTGACAATATACTAACTGCCCTTATTTATTATTATTCGATAATATTTTTATTCAGAATTTATAAAATAATTCTATTTTATCGGAAAAAGCTCATACTCTTATATGTTATGCATATTTGTACTATTTGTTATTTTTGCCTTATTTGTATTTATTGCATCTCCGCTGTCTGTGCATTATAAATCCATGTCTTCTGATATCCGTTCTTTATTAACTCTTATTATGTTCTCCTTAGTTATTCATCATTAGTTTTAAATTATTTTCTATAAAAAAAGTAATAAAATTTTGTGAGAAGAAGTAAAATAAATGAGAATAATAGCATTACGTTCTTTTAAAAAGCTAGTCTTAGTAGAACTATTCCACTCCATTTAAATTTGTAATAATCTGATTATTTTCTGTTTAATTTAAGATAATAAATACTTTTAATTTTCAAAAACATTTTACATAAAATAATAGATGGATTAATTTTACATTTTTAAAATAATATATTTTTAGAAAGTGGGGAGTGTATCTCGGTTAGTTGAAATTTCTTTATCTCTTGGTCAGTTAATGAATAAAACATTTTTAGATATAATTGTAATATTTTTATTAAAAGCCAATAGGTAATTAGATGATATAGAGACTTTTTCAAAATAATTTTAAATTCATTTTATCAATTAAATATATTAAAGTTTCTTAATTTTCAATAAAGTAAACTCTTATACAAACTTCTTACCCACAACAGACTCAAGGACAGTCAAATATTTTGGGAATACTAATTTAAATTTGATCCTCATTTTGTAGACGATTTTGTGCTTTCCATCTTTAAGATAAATACAATCAAATAAATAATGTTTAATATTTTCTTTTTCAAATTATAAATGTCCAATCAATTCTTCATAATAAAAATTAACAATTGATAAACAGAAAGTTAATGTGTTTTTATTTATTTCTTCATTTATTTAATTAATGAAAATTTTGTTAATTCTAATTAAAATCAGTTAAAACTCAAAGAATCAAATCTTTTAGAATTGTCTTCATTCTTTAATACATGATGTTAAGCAATAAATATATGATGTTTGTTATTCAACAATTTATAAATGTAAACTAAAAATAAAATTGATTACTTTTTTAAAGCATGATTATACTTAAATGACTGAATATGATTAATAAAAAATAAATTTATTATTATATGACTATATTAATATAGAAGAATATATCGAATATATATGCTATTTGATTAAGGAACCTTAAATTTGTAAATAAATTTATACTAAGTCTATATAGATTTATAATTTACTCAATAAAATTTTTAAATACCCCTGATTTATTATAATAATATATAAGGCTAGGCTAAGCAGAGGCTCCCCTCTAATTTTTCTTTTTAATTTTAATCTGATGGTACTTTTATCGCTGAGTAATAAAAATAGTAGGAAATAAACAAGAGGTGTTGAGCTATGATCACATCAAAGCCACTTTTATATATAAAAACGTAAAAGAAAATAAATAATACTTTTTTATTTAATTTTCCTTATAATTACAGAATACTTTTAAATATCTAAATTTATGGATTTTATATTAATAAAATTAAAATTTATATTAAATAATATATTTTTATACTACACTTAGAAATGAACTAATTAAATCAAAACAATTTCGACTAATTTTTAACATGCTTAGAAAATAAAGATTACAATTTAATTGTTCAGCTTCTAATTGAGTATAATTTACTTCCAGTAAAATCAAATAATTAAGACACTAAATGTTTATAGGAGAGATCATTGGAGCTGCAAATGAAAAATACAAAATGCCAAGTTAAAGTAATATGGAGATGAAATATAAGAATTGTAAAGTTTATTAAAGTATCAGATGTGATGGATACTTAATATGCAAGAATATCAATATACATGTTAATGAGATTTTTATCTATGTATTTCTTTATAGTTTAAAATTAGTATAAATAAAGAGATCAAAGAAGCACTAAAGCTTAGTAAAATTTAATAAAAGTGATCTGAGAACATCCTTATGAATAATATCAACAAAAAGATATGCAAATAGTCTTTGGGTAATATGGAGAAATAGTAGAAAGAGATGAAATTTGTATTAGAGGAAGAAGAAAATATGAAAGAGGCAGATCAAGGATTAGAAAACAAATATGGTTACTAGGTATTGTGTAAAGAGGATCAGACATAATGTTTATTCAGCATTTTGAATATCGAAATAGATTAACACTTGAAAGAATTATTACCTGGAAAGCAGATTAAGCACCAACATATTTTCACTATGATTCTTGAACAGCTTTTAATAGATCAAGCTAAAATGGTTATAATAATTTATACGTTAATAATCTAATATAATTCGTTAATAAAATGAACAAACTAGTACGCACCTTAACCATTGAGAATAGATGGTCAAATGCTAAGAAATGCAATAATTTGATGGGACATTTCACAGTTTAAATAAAGTTTTATTTTTAGCAGAATTATAATGGAAAATTGAATTTAGAAGAAATGATTAAAGATATTATAAACTGATGAAAATCCTTGCATAATATTGAAATTATTAAATCTTAATTTGAAATTATAATTTAAATGTTATTAATATGTAATTATATGTAAAATTCAAAAATAACTATTATTTTTTTGTTCTATAATACTTTTTTTTATATATAAAACGTGATGTATATTGACATCCGGAGGACACATTATATTTAATATAAAATCTTTTTGGTATTAAATGTGTGAAGAACTATTTAAAGAATTATCATAGTATCTTTTCTGGAAATGCCATAGGAGGTGCAATTTCTAATTAACCACTCTCTCATAAGAGGTTGAACCTTACTCTCGAAAGCCAATGCGAAAAAACAATAGTTGAAGGGTTAAGGTGTGGGGCAACCCACTATATGTTTGTAGCAAACTCTATAAAATATTTATAAGATTTTATATGAATTTAATGTATCTCGTTTATATTTCATCGTAAATAATAATAATATTAAGCGAGTATAATCAAAATGAGGAGATCGTTATAAAGAAATCAAAATGAGATGAATTAGCATTATGTTCTAATAAAATTTTACTAATGTTTTTTCAACTGTAGTTATTTCGAATTAATTTCATGTGTTTTTTTATTATTCTTCATTTTATTAATCAAACGTGTATTATTCTGATAATTAATTTTCCTAAACTTTTCCAAATCATTTCTATTTTAGGGCATCAAAGTAGTTGTAGCTGTAGTAATCTTTAAGTTTCTTAATTAAATTTTCTTAGATATCTTCATCATATCTTCAGGATATCTTCAGGGTATCTTCCTCAAAAATTAAAAAATAAAAATTAATGGAGTTTAACAATAATAACAATAACAATAACAATAGCAACAACAGTAATAACAATAATTAAGTCAAAATTAGCAATAATTAAAGAGCACTTTTAAATTCCTGAGAATTTAAAAATTCTTAAAATCTTTGATTTTATCCTTCATTTTCATCATCACTTAAATTATCATCCTTAACATTGAGACTTTAAACTTGAAATTTATGAAAAATTTGATTTTTTGGTAAAAATCCCTGAGTCCTAATTTAAGCTAATTTTGATATTATTACTGTTTATTGCTGTTGTTATTATTGTTAATTTTAATATTTTTGAACTTTTTGATTTTTGAGGAAGATACCTGAAGATATGATGAAGATATCTAAGAAAATTTAATTAAGAAACTTAAAGATTACTACAGCTACAACTACTTTGATGCCCTAAAATAGAAATGATTTGGAAAAGTTTAGGAAAATTAATTATCAGAATAATACACGTTTGATTAATAAAATGAAGAATAATAAAAAAACACATGAAATTAATTCGAAATAACTACAGTTGAAAAAACATTAGTAAAATTTTATTAGAACATAATGCTAATTCATCCATGGTGATTTATTTATAACGATCTCCTCATTTTGATTATACTCGCTTAATATCAGTCTTTATTATTTCGCAAAATATGAATATATATATATTGTATATGTACTCACAAAACTTGAATATTTTTTAATTTTTAATATTTGTTCGCTACGATTCTTCGTATTAAAAATCTTCAATTATGTATGGATTGTTGATTATCATTTTCTTTATATGATTGACCCAATAATTAAGCACTGCTCAAACTCCTTCAATTAGAGTTGAGTGTATCAAGTCTCGTACAATGATTTCATTAATATTATGAATATGTCTTTCATTATTCATATCTAATTTTTTTTCAATTTATCCCTATATACTATTGACAGTCGTTAGTATACACTAATGTTTTCTGCAAAATGTTAGTTACTAGTTTTTCTAGAGTTTAGCTTGTTCTGTTTTATACTGTAAGAATCTTGCTTCTTTATGAGTTAATCGATTTAACCCTACTACCCATAAATAACTATCAAACATTTTTCAGGATGGTAAGAATATTCGAAGATGAGCATCTAATTTTTTTAAAAAACATTAATTATCATAAATTTTTTTTAGAACATTGCCTCCGAACTTCCAAACCGGCTACCGCCTCATTGACTCTGGAATTATTTTTTTTGCATTTTGCTAAAAAGGGGTTTCATTCCTTATGCCCCCCGTTAATCAGGGGCGCACCTCTACGACCCTATAAGAAAAGATAATAATATAATCTTTTAAAGAGCTTCGCACATTTATTACATATAAATTTCCATATTTATCAAAATGTGACTTCCTAATGTAATCTGTAACCTCCAGATGTCACCTGTGACTTCCAGATGACTTATGTGGCAGCAGGACCTCAACTGTGACCTCAGGACGACATCTGTGACCTCCTGAAGTCAATACCCGAAAGTGACCTTCATGAGGTTATAGCTCGGAAACTATTTCTCGCACACCTCTTGTTAAACTGCTACTATTATTCAACGTAAGAAGTTTTATCAGACTACAAGTTAAAAAACACACATTAGGGGGGCTTCTGCTTCCGCATAGTCTAAAAAATTATTATTTACAAACTACTAAACTTATTGAAAAGTTTTAACAATATTCTTATGATTTTGAATTATTTATAATCCAAATAGAATTATAAGTGTCTTAATAAGTAAGCTCAAGAATCAAAGTCATTTATTAGCATAATAGAAATTTTATTAAAGAATAATTCATTTATATTTTTATATTAATAATCATAAATTTCAAAATTTTTCTTAACAATCACTATAAACTTTTTAAAAAATATGAAGTATTTCTTATTAAAATTTATTATATGTTAAAGTAACAGTGGGTTTAACTGTTTTTTTTTAACAAGAGAATATTTTATTTAATTAATTAAAATATTTTTAATGGCTTAAAGTAACCTTCAAACAATTATCATTATATTAATTTAGAAATCTTTCTCTCTTTTATGATAAGCTAAATAAGAATTAATTACTTGTAAATTCTTATTTAACAGACTTAAATGAGAATCCATATCGTTACATTAAAAGATATTAAGAGTCATTAATTTGAGACTTAATTTTTAAATATCTACTAAATATATATATTATAATCGTGCAATATTTATTTTAGATTTAATATTCAATTTTAATATTTGATTCATTATTATTTCATTAAAAAATAGTTTCATTAATAGAGGGAAGTAACAAATTATAATAAATTTGTTTAATTTATTTAAAAATACATGGATAATTAAAATAAAATCCAATTTAAAAATTAACTAGATTTCTCAATCAAATTGCGTTCACTGAGCAGAATGAAATTTTATTTTTTATGATAATGTATTTTACACAATCTTAATTCACACATATAATTGTAGATGTTTTTGTCATAATTCATACTTTATTGAATTTCAAAAATGAATTTATAAATTTAATTAAAAGGTATCACTATTAATGAACTTCTAATTTTTTCACTTAATGATACAAATAAAGAAGGTTATAAACAATAAAATAATAAATATAATTAACAATTATAAAGTATTTTCAGCTCAAAATTATTAAAGAATTAAATAAACAATGAATTGCAAAAAGATCTTATAATTGAATATTGTAATAAAATATCAGATTCTTAGCGAAAATTATTAATAAAAAAGATTGTAATAAGATCAAACAACTTTTAAGAAAATGCCTCAATAAATTATTAAATATAATTTCTAGAATTAATTGGATTTAAAGTTAAACCCCAAACTCATTAAGTGTAAGTTCTTAATTAATTATAATTATATTTCCATTACTAAAACCTTTCTGAAATATTAATGCTAAAAGAATAAATTAATGATATTTGTTTTTATATATTTAGGTTACATAGAAATTGTATAAAGAAAAAATATTATATTAAAAATAAAAATAATTAAATGAGGATTGGTAATAATTAAAGTATGTCAGAATAAATTTTCTAATGCATTAAACCATATGTAGGTAAAATATAACATTTGAATATATCAATTAAACAATAACGAAATAATAGCTCAATTTTCTTAAAAAGTAAATAAATGAATAGGAAAAAGAGAATGCCAGCCCTCATTATTAGATTATATAATTCTATGGAAAACTCTAGGGATAGAAATATTAAATATTCAAAGTATATATTATTTAATTTTAAGTAAACAAATATCTTTGATAAAGTAGATCCAATTATTAAATAAAATTCCTATTTGTACATTTACTTGAACAACATCATTCAATGTTCATATAAACATCATTTATCAAATTATGAGAGTGATTTGTTATAATGATTTATTGATAAAATATGAGAAAAAAGGATAGCATGAAAAGAGAGGAATTATAGGCTAACATTTAATGAACAAATTATTATTGTTATTGCTGTTGTTAAAGATGTCAATCTGATCTTTAAAAATATTGGCAAGAAGAGTAAGAGATAAAGACTAAAATTAAAAATATTTTTAAAAAAAGAAGCGAAAGAATAAAAAAGAGATCAGTCTTTGGTGGTTGGCACGCTGACCCGTCTAGGGAAGGGACATGCCTCTCAGGGATACCCCTGACAAAGGCCTCGCCCAGGATGAATTGAGGTCCAAAGAGGCAAATTAGGACGTGGGATGAGATGGGGTGAGATGACAAGGGACAAGACTCTCAGGAGCACCCTATGAGAGGCACATAGGACCAAATGGGTAAACTCACTCCTCCAACTGAAGAATTACCGGAGAAAAAAGGCGCAAAAGACATGCATTTTAGGCAATAAACATCACCTTAAGTACTTAGTACAACTAACTAATATAAATGCGCTCAATAATATTAACAACAACATAAAAAATAATAGTAATAATAATTAAATATTTAATGCTAGAGATCTTTATTTATAGTTTTCCTATTCACCTTGCCTTAAGTTATTCATAATCATCATTTAACAAATAAAAAACAGTAATTTTTTTGTCAAATCTAAAATATTTAAAATCATCTTAGTTCAATTCAATACTATATTAAAATAAAAATATTTAGAAAATTAATTATAATTTGATATATGGAATAAAAATTTCTTGCTTTACATGAGTGTAGTATATTGGTATATAAAGATATTTATCCTAATATTAATATCAAATTTATTATAAATATGAATTTATTTTTTTAAGGAAAATTAAAATAGATGCCCACATTTGTTCAGAAATTTAAATTTACTTAACATAATTCAACAATAAATTTGCAACTTCAGTGTTTAATTCATTTATGGTAGTTCACTGAATTAAATCCTTATTTAATAATTTACTATTATTATTTTATAAATAATTATAGGCATATTCTAAAAAATATAGAAAGTTGCTTAATAAAAGAATATATTGCTAAATATATCAATTTGATTTAACTTCTTCTCTTGATATTTCCTATCCCATATCATAATTAATCTTTTCTTGTTTTCCACTAGCATATGTTTTAATGAATTCTCCATGATATTTACCATCTTTCCATGTTCCTTTTAAGATATCACCATTTGTATACTTAAATACTCCTTCTCCATGATAGCAACTATTCATCCACTATCCTTCATAGCTGTCACCATCATTGTAATAATATGTGCCTAATCCATGTCTGTTGCCATTAAATATAAATATTAATATATTAACCATTCTTATATTCACCACAAAACATAGCACCACTACTAAATATATACACTCCATATCCATTATACAAACCATCAACATAATCACCATCATAGTAGTAATTATTACCATAAGTATTTATTCCATTTTCACTTGTATCACCATTAAACTTGCCATTTGTAATAAATATTAAATTTAAGTGACTTTAATTATAATAATGTATATTAAATATATGTTTATTTGTGGAAATAGTTTTATAGTACAAATAATTTTAAATATAAAATTATAATTTTAATAAATTAAGGATCAAGATAAAACGATATCTATAAATTTATTTAATTGCTATTGAAATAAATCATTTTGATTAAACAATAAAATAGAATAATATTAATTATAACCAATAACTAAAATATATAGTTTAGCATGTAAACCCCAAAACCCCAAAGTTAAATAGGTAGTATAAACTGGCAGTTAGATTTGTAAAATATAAAGTCTTCAATTTAAATTCAGGAAAATATTTGAACAAATATTAAGAAATAATATAATTAAATCATTAATTTATAAGCTACTAAAGTCCAGGTCTTTAATATTGCTCTATCTTTATATTACTAATTTTTGAATCTTAGTTTTCTTGTAATTTATATAAAAAATGATTTAAAATATAGCTGAACTTTATTAATTCTTTGTGCACATGTGAATGTATTGTTTAATTATTTACATCTAGAACTTTCTTGGTATGTTTTAAATTTTTGCATTTGTCATCATCAAGCATTTCTCACATCTTTCAAACATTCTTATTATTTGTAGTTGATACTTTTAATTGTTCAATAGTACTATATTACAGATAGTTAGGCTAAATAATGTATATAATTAAAAAAATTTATGACCTTTTAAATTTAAATTTTAAAAATTACCAAATAGAAATTTTCTCTTAGATAAACTTACATTACAAGATTTTTATTTGCCCTATATATTGAAAATCATATAATAATTTTATGACTGGCAATATATGCTATCTAATATTAATTTAACAACAAAATCAGATAACATACTATTATAAAGGGTAATATTATGAACTTAAAGCTAACTAACTAATTTAGTATTTTTGATAAAATTGTTTTTTTATATATTTATTTTATACAAATATAACTAAATTCATTTTTTAAGTTTGAATTCTATTATGGAAAGTAATTAAAAAATCTAGTAAGGAAAGATAATACAAATATAAACTAACCTAATTTACTAGTTGTTTAAATTAAATCTAACATTTTTAATTAATCTATAAGATCAAAGCATTTAACGATTTATTGTGAAACAAATAAGTTTAGATTTTAATTATATTGATATAATTTTATTTATTAAATTCTAAACTCAGATATCCTTAAATTGATATATATATACATATCTGTCAGTTTAATTTCATAAATATGTGAAAACTCTGAACTTCACATAACAGAGAGAAGTTAAAATAATTATAGTAAAAGATATTTTTAATTTGATCATTTTTGTATTTACCATCTAAATATAATATAAATATTTTATTCTTAAGAACCGAACAGCTGTGCGGTTTGTATATAAAAGTTAATGAACAATTAAATTTTAAATATATCTGAAAATCTAGTTTAGAAAGAATTTTTATTTAAATAATTTACATATAAACCGCACAGCTGTGCGGTTTTAAAGATTTAAAAAGTCTAAAAGCATTATTTTACCTTATTATTTAAAAGACCAATGATATTAATCAATAATCGTTAAATGTATAATGCAGACTTACTTTATTTATTTTCTATTCTCTGTCTTAAATGTGACATGTTGCATCGCCCTAAAATAAAATCGTTTATTTTTAATTTAATTTTTTAATGATAAAATTAATTTGTTCCCACTCGGTTAAGTTTGTATCTGAATTGAATCCTAATACTTACAAGCTACTTATTTTTACTTGCAATTATTCAATAAAGTTTTGCTTTTTGAAAAGTCAAATTTTCTTAAGATTCAATGCTTTAAGGGCATTTTTTAATGTTTACTTGAAAGTATTATTAAGCCTAAGAAAAGTCAAACTTTGACATTTCAAGCCCTAGTTATTTTAAATACTCGATTTGATCCTCTTTATTAGCCCTATATTTGATATTTCTTTTTATGTTAGAAAAGCATTTCTCAATAGGTGCAAGATCGGATTAGTAGGGCCCTAAATAAACAATAGGAACTTGTAAAAGTCAAAATTTTCTAGTGACATTTAAGCTTCTATGAAAAGTTGCGTTGTCTAATAGAATAATAGTATCTATCCCCCAATTTGGCCTTTGAAAGTCAAGTTGCTAGATGAGATTGAGAAAATAATTGTAAAATGTTTCACTGATGGTTCTTCTTATATTTAATTAAAAGTAAAATGAGTTATCACTCCCAACAGCTGCTATAATATTTATACCGTAAATCCTAACCAGTCTATCAGAGTAGTTTCTTTCATTTTTCTTGCTCCAACTTTTGTATTAGTAAGATTGCTGTTAAACACTACTCTCGTCAATGTTAATAATTATTTTTTTTGAAGCTAGTTCCTCAATATAAAATTTAGCTGCTATCTGCCTTTAGAGCAGACAATCATAAGAGTTGGTTCCTGAATCAATCTAGTAAACCTTTTTGAAAGTTAATCCTAGTTACTTTTTAATAATACTTTTCAATTTTGAACAAGACAATCATTAATTAAGCTTCTCTTAAATTATACTTTAGAGTTATGCAATTGACCTTATTTATTATCCAGAAGCGCTTAACTGATTAATAGTCTTTATACAGGAAGTTAAACCTAAGTCTTTTATTTATAGAATTGTTTGTGAGAACCTAATCTTAATTTCCTTTAGTTTTTAAAATTTTCTCCAATTTTTATCAGCTTATATTAAGCCTTTGAGTTAAGTACGATATTTTGCACCCACTTTTGCTATGAATAATTTAAGCTTTTTACTATTGTTCTATCGATCTACTATTATAAGAACGTTCTTGATTTTTAAGCTTGGTTTTCTAAAAGTTAATTGTCAAGTTTATTATATAAGGCAAATTTACTTACATGTTGAATTTAATTTTTTAATTAAGCCTCAAAATTATTTAGATTTGCTTCAATGTATGCAATCTATTAGAGTTGATTAAGATGTTGATTTTATGTTAGAATCTACTATTCCTAGAGGCATAAAGTTTCAACTTATTCTTTCAAATTCTGAATTTCTTGTATTGAAAGAATCCCCAGAGTACTTTCATCACTTTTATTCATATTCACCACTCTTCTTGGATCTAAGATTATAGTTAAATACTGTTGACCATCAATTTACTTAATGCAAGACTCTTCAAGTTTTTAAATAGAACTTCTAGAAACAGTATAAATCGTAACTTAGTTTGGGGATGTAAGTTATTTGTGAATGAGCTGAGTCGATTAAGATAAGGGCTTAGAATCTTCTCCTGTAATTTATTCAGAGACTTAAGATAAAGAGCTGGCATCTTCTTGTCCATCACTGCTATCTTGGCTAGATTACTTTTTAAAATAGTATCTTAAATTATTTTACTTCATCAAAGTATTCCTCTTATTTTCCCTATATTTTGTAAGAATTATATAATTTTATTTTAAAGTTTTTCTTTTATAAGGTTTTCATTATTAGCTAAAAAGGCTTACATTTTTTATTAAAATATAAAACTTTTTATAATTAAATTACTAATTAATATATTTAGCCTTGATAGAAGTCCTGATTTCAAAAAAAGACCACAATAATTAAAAAATGGAATTAAACAATCAACTTTAGCACATTCATGTAAATTAAGTTCGGGAAAAGATAGGAAATAAAAAGGAGCTGTATGACTTTTTATGTCATGAGTGTGGAGCTTATTTACCCAAAGTCAATTGCACTAATATCTATTTTTCAGGAGTATATTGACAGGTGAGAAAGAGGTAAAATTTTGCCTTATTTAACTTTTAGTACTTGAAAAGATGTGATGTTGTTGTTGCAGCTGTGCCTTAGATTGAGGGGCTAACAGGGGACGATTTTCTAGAGTATGCACTTCAAAAGCCCAGTCTGCTTAAATATCTTCCCGATCAAGCAGACTGGCTCCACCTCGATAAGAAGTGGATAACCGATGTCCTATTGTCCCTAGACACCTAAGGTATAAACGAAATGATCCTGAAAGCTAAATAAGACAGAAGATAAAGACTCGATTAATCTTAGAACTCATTAGTGCATATGAAGCCCGAGTTCATTTCTGCATTGAATAGCTCTCTAAACTATAGTGGTAAGTTTAAAATGCCAACATATTTTTGTAGTGCACAAGGGGAGATCAGCCTACTTGATAAAGCAAAGTTCAAAAAGAAAATCCAGATAGCCTATTCAAGAAGAGGAAAAGTTGCAAGAGGCAAATAGCCATACTTCAAAGAGAAAGTTTATGGACTAAAACAAAAGAGTGAGAGATGAAATGGGCATGATGAAAAACTAAATAGATGACTTGCTCAACTATAAGTCCCTTGTATTGCAACTTCATGAGCAGGGAGTTATCGATGGCTAAGGCAAGGTCCAAGGTATGGACCCTACATAATAGAATACAAACTTTATGATCTGAAAGTTTTAATTCTTTAAGTTTTCACTAATAATTCTTAATAAAACCATTAATAAATTTAAACATACAATTATAAATTCTTTATTCTAAACATTAAAGTCTAATACCAATAAAATATTGATTTCAATTTGTTAGTCTCTTGTATTATTTGCTTAGTATTTTTCAAGTTTAATTATGTTGATGGTATCTTTGAATAAATTCTTTCATTGTTAAAAGGCTAAAATGTAGATAAAATAACAGGGAGAAAAAACTTAGGGTTAGATAAAAACTTTTCTTTATAAGTGTTTGTAATACTTTGTAACATTTTTTAGAAATCTGTTTTTTCCTATTTTTAAGGCTATGCTTTATAATATGCATTTCCATTGTTCAAGAACTGTTCGATTCTTTATATATAAAAACTCAAGTTTCTGTTAGACTTTACAGTTTACTATTACAAACTAATTTTTTATTTTTTATTCAACTTTATGTAATACTTTGTAAGACATTGTAAGTCTTTCAAAATTAAATATAAGACTTTGTAAGACTTTGTAAGTTTTTGTCATAATTTATAAAAATTTAGTACTTTAAGTCTAAATATGAAAAAAATTGGATAAAAAAATTAATTGATAAAAATGATACTATTATTAAAAATAGTACATTGATCTAAAAATCAATTAGCCTTCCTTTAATAAACTGTACCTAAATTAAAAGTTTCCTTTTTTAGTATAGCACTTTAGTATATAAGCATGAAGCTCTCAAGTTAATTTAAGAATTAAAATGAGCAAATAATAAAGTTCATTAAAGTTAAAGAAAGATCAAGCAAGCAAGTCTTCAGAAATGAATTACTAATCTCCCAAATAAGTCAAGGAGACTCCTAAAGGTTGAAAATATTGAGATTTAGACTTGGAAGAAAATAAAGCTAAAATATTAGAATATATTAAGAAGCAAGGTATTTTGGGGAACAAGTCTTATAAAGATGTGAGAATTGAATTATTTAAAAAGTTTGGGGATAAAACAATAGAGTAGCACAAGAATTGGCTTAACTAAACTTGAAATGTTAGAAAGAGTGAGGACAAATCTAATTCGCAGTCATAAACAAATTCCCAAAATAAGCAAAAAACTAATTAATTAAAAGAGCTGAAAATAAGGCAGGAATTAAATCAGAATAGAGTGAAGAAAATAGTAATGAAGAATCTCTAATCAGCAAAATAAAAAGCCCTAATACTGTTTAATTTGAACTCGAATCATTAAACTCATCACTTAATAAGACAGAAACCGAAGATAGCGAGACCTACTCTGATGCTTCTTATCTCAATGAAGAGAAAGTTGAATAAATTATTTCTGATTACTTGAAATAATTTGCAAATAACTAAATGAAAAATATGTATGATGAACTTTTGAGATAAATTCCGGATGTACTCTACTAAAATTTGCACAATTTAATTAATCAAGTTATTGAAAATGTTGATACTCTTTAGTAGTAGTACACGAGCTTGAACTTTTCTGAAATTTAAAAAATTATAGATGAAGGTAAAGAGTAAATTCAAGTTGAATTTCAAAGCTTTGTTGAAGATATAAAAAAGTTAGTCCCCAACTTTAGGTGTAGCATCGCAATAAGCGCTTGCAAATCACGTGAGAAATTTCACTGAATAAAACCAAAAATTAAAAGACACAATTGAAAAAGTCTCGAATAACTTAACTTTATTATAAGAACGATACCAAGAATTTGTCCCTGTGATAACATAACAATTTTAGGCTAAGGATGCTCAAATCAATGAAATTCTAAAAAATCCGAAAATTTTAACTGAGCAAGTCAACAAAACTATTACTGAATTTAAGAAGTTAATAAATGAAAATTGATAAGGATTAAGCTTGAACATTAAGTAGCTAGATTAAAAAATATAAAAAATCGAGAAAGAAGATTAAAAAATAAAAATAGGATCAGACGCCTAAAATTAGTAACAATAATTAAACTAAAATTAAATTTCTGCAAGTGATATCAATGCATAGCAAGCAAAGTATTTATTGAGTCAACAGCATTAATTAGCGTAGACTATATCTAGATTTAACAAAGGTGATGAATCTGTGAGATTCATTTTATTAGAGAACAAAGCCCATTTATTTGATAAAAATTCTTAAAAAATATATGAAATTTAGGACTTAAAATACTTCTGACTTATTCATCTAACTTATAATTTAGTTACTTACTTTAATTTACTTTCTTCTTTGATCATTAAATATTGTTCAAAAATATTCTCATGGGGTTATGGGGTCTAATATTAATTATAAAACCATGCAAAAGCATCAGGATTTTAACTATTTAGACATTATATTTGAGCATTAAATTATTACAATATGATTTTGTTTATTATCATTTATAAGTTCAAAATATTATAGTTTTAAAAATATAAAATACCTAGGAAATATTTATTTATACTTATTGTTTTTATAAAGCTTTTATTTGTTAAATATTACCTTATAGTTATCGAATCCTTACTCATTGTTTTAAGGTATGACAAATCTTAAAATAGCAATTTATGAAGGAAAAAAGATATAAAATATCATGCTTTAGATTCAGGACAATTTAATGGAATTACTCTAGTGCTAGGAATAAATCATATATTTCTAAGAATTAGATTAGAAAAATAGTCAAAATAATGGAGGGTAAAATGCAAAATAGTTTAGATTAAACTTTCTTGATATTTAAATCAGAAACACATCATAAATTAATGTATTTAATTTACAAAAAATATATGACTATAATATTTAAACACACATGAAATGTAATACTTATTCAAGAGAGTAATTAGCGTTTATTTTCATGTATAACTATTAAATATGAATATTTCCTCTAGATAATTAAAATTTCATCAATTTATTATTATTTGTTTTTTATATTAATAATACAAGATTTAAATTATCAATTAAATTTATGTTGACATTGATGTATTTAAAAACATTATATTTTAAAGAAAATGCCATTGGTAAGATATCCTTCAGTGATTTAATTATTAAATAATTTCATAGCAATTTTAAAATTAAATTTATTTGAAAAAATTTGATAAAAATAAAGCATATTTAATAACAATTCCCAATATTTCTTAGTAAAATATCACTTCAAAGAATTTTAAACCATTTAAATTTATGAATTTAAGTTAATTTTAAAAATAAATATTTATTTCAGTATTAATAAAATATTATTGTCCCTTTAGAACCAGAATATTAATATGAACTAAAATCCATAATAAATTATTATTTTAAAACGATTTTCCTTATAATATAAATCTGTTTTAAATATATGATCCAATTTTGTTCATAAAATCTCCCATAATACTTGGAATAAATGGTATCTTATCCTTACATACACTCTTACTTGTATTAATATATTATTTTATTAATTGTAAAAGCCAACAAATATATCTCCATTTTCATCAACTTCCTTTTTGAACTTACACTCTTTCAACTCTCTTAATGACTCCAAATTTTGATTATTAACATCGTTCAAGTACTTTCTTATAAAATTTTTAATATTTTAATAAAAATTATTAAATTTTATAAAAAATACATTAACGATATCATTAAATAAATTTGCTCAAATTTATTCAAGAATATATTTCCATAGATTATATATTAATTTATTAAAATAAATTATATTGTCCTTTCTTTTAACAATTGATGCTAAATTTATTGATTGTTTTTATGCTAAATTAGAAATTTAAAGAATAAATAAAGATACTTTAAATAACTTGAGTCCTGAACTTTTTTAATAAAGACTTATCCAAGAGGGATAGAAATGGGATAGTAGTCTCATCCGGGAGGGTTCAATCTATCAGCTACAACACTCCGCTTAAGTTGCTAAAGTTTAAAAGATTTCCTTCATAGATTAGCTACTTAGCTGGAATGTACATTCCTATGCAATAGAGATCAGGATGAAGGTTTCCTTAGCCTTCAACAATAAGAAGACTTTACTATTAAAAATTATAATCATAAGGATTTCCTCTAACATTAGGGCTAGGGTAATAGAGCTACTACAACGAAAGAACGGGGAAATTTATATATTTCCTACGATAAAGGATTTTACATGAGACAGACTGTGATCTCTGTTTGAGTATCCTAGCTTATAGGCACTCGTCAAGAAATCATAATTTTATTGTGAAGAGGAGTGATGAATCGAGAAAAGGTTTTTTATCAAAATAGATTTTCTTCATGACTGTAGCTTCAAAGATTTCCATGTTAACTCACTATAATATAACTAAATCAGGATTGATGATTTAATTTTACTATTAATCAGTGAAATAAAAAAGTTTCTGATATTATATATTATAATTTATTGATTCTTTTCTGAAAATAAAGTGATATTATTTGTATTAAAAAATACTTGTTTAGTGAAATAATATAATACATTTTCATACTTTACTTTAAAATATTTTATATATTGTATTTTTAAGAATATTTATTTATGTTCTTTAGTCATTAATTAGTACATTGATTTAAATGATCATTAATAACATGTTTAAATAGTAAAATTTATATGAAAAGACTTTAATTTGTTAATGAATCTTACAATAAAAATAGCTATCAACTATATTTGATTGATTAAAAAATTTGATTTAAGTTGTTAGAATAAATTTCAAAATTAAAACTGTATTTAAAGATTTAAAAACATTATTTAAAAAATTTATTACTTTTCCATCAAATACTATTACTCATTATTCCCAAAAGCCAATTAATATTAAGCTTGCCATAAATCATCTTAGTCTTTAAATTGTTTTTAGACTTTGTTCATTAAATGGAACATCTTCCCAATTTCAGGTATAAAAATAAATATAATATATAGTAGAGTGTTCTTTAATGGTCTCTTAATTCTTTCTTATAGAGCAGAAATAGGAAACTTCTTTTGCAGATCATCTATGAATTATTATAATAAAAATAAAATAAGTATTATTCCTACGCTTCATATTCTCTATATATTATAAATCAATATTATCTTACTTTTGAAGTAGTTTAAAGCCATCAATCAATAATATATATATATAATGATTATAATTATAAATATAATTTTAATTGTATTGATTGCTCTTTCAATCTTAAATAAATATTATATTATATCTTAGTACTATTCATAGGTATGATGCCATCAAGCAAGCAATTTAGGAATGTTTGGGATTTTTGGATAATAGGATCATTAATTACTTCATCTATGGAGGGTCTCTTCTCATGGTCTAGTGAGCAATATATAAATAAATATTTGCAAAGTTTGTATAGAAAGTCTATGAACTCAGGTGAGTAGCATTTAAAAGAAATAATTTTATTTGTATAGTCAAATTTGTTCAATATAATATTTGTTCATATTTTTTTTTAATTTAATAATTGTAATTATTCTGGTCTCTTAAATATTTTAGAATAAAATTATAATATACTATTTACAATTTTAATAAATCGTTGGTTGTCTATATTTTATTTAAGAACAACTATTCATCTCTTCCAAGACTCATATCTTAATTCATTGATTACTTTATAATCTTATTTATAATAATGCAAGTTATTATTATATTTAATAAAAATCATTTTTTGTTTAATAATTATCAGAAAATATTAAAATTAAACTAAACTTAGACATCTGAAATTGTTTGATTTCTTAATAAAAATATTTTAAAAACTTTTTAATTTATTTGAAGTAATTCAAAAATAGTTAATTAAATCATCTAATTAACTCAATATTACAAAAATTAAAATTAATTTACCATACAAAGTTTAAGACAATTTAAAGTTATTATTAAATCTTTTGCTTATTAATAAATCTTAAATAGATATTTTAATTAAGAATTAAGTTACAAGTATTATTTTATTTTCCTGTCAATATTATCTTTTGTTGAAAAACTAAATATTTAATTTGTGTAATAAATTTAACTAATATTATAATATTGGAGATCAATTTTTTTTGAAGATATAATTCCGGCATTAATTACTTTTCCTGTAATCATTTAGAACACTGTCACGCCTAGTGCGTAAACATCAACATTTGCATTAGTAAAAATAATAAACAATATTGAGTGCAAATATATAAAACAAAGTCTTTAATAACTTGTATCAGTTTGACTTAATCATTAATATAAAGTATCATAGTTTTGAAGTTTCGCTAATTTAGACAATATATTTTAATTCTTCGGAAAAAATATTATTATAGAGCTAATTTTCTAATTGTAAATTTTATAAATTTGCTTTTTCCTCAAATAAGACTTTTTATTATATAATGTTATAAAAATACAAATAATGTATAATAAAGATTTGTTTGATTCAACAAGGAATTAAACTAACGATTTTAATTTTATGGGAAAAAATTATTTTATTTAAGTGCGAATTTATGAAACTTTTTTTTAATTCTATAAAATAAAGTTAATTTTTTAAACATACAGAATAATATATTTTTTTATACAATAAAATGTCTATATTAAAATTTTGATGAATAAATCTAAAAAGTTTCAATTTTATTCTTGACTTTCTTTTTGATATTTTTATTTCAACATCATTTCAAAATTATTATAATAATTGTATCCAGTGCCACTGTTTTATTCTGAAGGCATATAATTTTCTTTGCCAACTCTAGTCCTAGCTTCTTCTTCGTTTATTTAAAGAATATAATATTAATAAATTAAAATCCTAGAGCATCCAAAATCAGATATCCTTAGGATGTATTCCTAGTTATTGAGTGATGTGTAATTTTCATTCTTAAATACTAGGATATTTTTAGGATTAAGATCTCTATGAATGACTTTATTATCATGCATGGCTTTAACTCCGATTGCTAACTAAGCCAGGAATTCGATAGCTTACTTCTCAGGCATCCCTCCATCAGGGTAGTTTTCTAATAAACAACATTAAACATACGAGTTCTTACTTTACAAGAATTGTTAAAAATAGATTATTATACTAATTTTTTAAAAAATCTATTAATGATATTTATAAAATTAATACATTAAAATATCAATACAAAATATTGTTATATAAAAATAATCATAATAAATTTACTACTTTTTATAGAATTAGCAGAATATATTAATGCATTCAATTTTTAAGATATTTTATTGCCTTTTTAAATCAAATTTAAAATACAAAATTTAATAATTTAGCTCTTTTTAGATTCTTATTAATTTGTTGTTTTTGGCAGGAATATTATTATAAATTTTATGAAATAATTAAAATTGCTACAGATCACACATTCTCCACTAAATTAATTTTATATTTTAATCCATATTTTTATAAATTTCAAATAGTTTTGTCAATTTTCAATAAGTATAAATTTGAAATTATTATTTTTGGGTTTTATTGCAAGTGGTTGTAATAGTACAAGTTCTTCTTGCTTAGAATCTTCATCTACTTGAAAGTAATAGTCAATTAGTTTGTTTAAGTAAGGATTAAACCATATATTAATTATTCAAATTCAGACATTGAAAATATTCTTACTCTTCATAAAATTTAATAATTGTGCTCACTAATTAAAATATAAAAGTAATAGTCCTTTAAACATTTTACATCTAAAATAAGTATAATTAATATAATAATTCTCCACCATTTTTTAAATTACACAATTTCTTTATCAATCTAATGATATAAGTATTTTTCCATTAAATCATTATAGACAGGGGAATTAATTAAATTAAAGAAAAAAGGAAATAATTTTATTAAGTTTTATTAAAAAATACATATAATATCTTATTGATACTATTCTTAATAAAGTGGGTAAATGCATAATAATAATTAAAAATCTGACCCCTTAAATCATTGTTGATTTTTTATTATATAATAATTATATTTTTCCCCTTACTATAGAGAGATTTATCAAAGTTACTTAAAAAATAAACAATACTCTAAGTTTTATTTTTCCTTAATTTGTGATTGATTTCGTATCTTCAGATTTAATTTTTATGCTAAAAACTAATTAACTTGATTAATTTAGGCAAATTATAATTTTAAGCTAAGATTATTTGAAACATATCTTTTCGTTTATAATGCTTGATTGATGTATTATAAACATTTATTATAAATTATATAGTTATAGCAATTAAATTTTGTTTCTAAGTTAAAGTTTGATGTTTTATTGCTAATCTAGTTCATTATTTCAATTTCAACTAGATCTTTTTATTGCAATATCAAAATTTATTTCAATAAATGTTTCCTTGTGATACAACTTTATAGAAAGTAAATTATAATTAAGACTTATAAATTTTGTTGAATTATAATAAAAAAATTTATGAATAACACGCAATAAGTATATCAAATTAAGCCATTTTTTTAATTATACTGTAATTTTCTTTGAAAAAAATATTATGAATATATAAGTAAAATTATAAAATCATTATTTGGATTTATTTATACTAAGATCTTATTTATTGATATTGAAATAACTTTAAATTTAATTAGATATTTAGTAAAACTATAATAATCTATTTATTGGTATACACCTCTGCACTCTTTTCTTTAATATCATAAATGATTGAAAGTTTATATTTTAAAATAATTAATTGTATTTCTTACCACTTTCATTGCAACCTTTTCTTTGACTCTTTTGAAGAGATCAACTAAGTAAACTGTTCCGAATGCTCCAGTTCCAAGAGCTGTATATATCTTCACATCTAAGTCTTTAGGCTTTGTTTTTTTCTTCAGCTCCTCAAGGGTCAAATTAAAATAAAATAATTTTAATTTTGACTGATGACTGCTTGTGCGGTTGATCTTGCTGTTGAAGGTCTTGTGCTCTCCATCTTTATATATTTAATATTAATTATTTATTGACCAATCAGAAAAGTAATTATGAAATAAAAAATAAGCCAATATAATTTCAGATTATTATACATTCTAAATTCAATTGGACAATTTTCATTAATTCTCAAGTTATTTATACTAGCTAGATTTTTTAATTTTACTATATAATTAGTTAAAACACAAATAAAATTAATATAATTATGCTTCTATCAACTTGGCTTTAGTTTAAACGAATTACTTAAAGATACAAAAGTCTAAAAGTAATATTATATCTAATTTATATAGACAGACAGAATAAATAAAATATGTTTTTTTGAAATAAATTATTATAAGTAGGTTCATAATTTATTTTCTTTTCATTAAAATTTAATAAAAAACAAAAATTACAATTATTATTTTCATTTCCACTAATCTTATTCAACTATTTTTACAAATTTTCTTTAAATTAATACTTTTTGAAATAATAAGAACTAAATAGTAGGAATTAATTTAAATGAATATTTATATGAAAATTCAAGGAAATAATATAAAAATTGAAACTCAATAAATATTTTGTAAAACAAATTTATTAAAAAATATTAAGTTAAGATTATCTATTCTCTCTACTGTCATAAAAGCTTTGCTCCACCTGTTTAATTAGTTTAATTTTGTTTTATTTAAGAAACTTTGTTTAATGTCTTCTGAATTTTAGATGCTCCTTCTGCAAATTGTAAATATTTTTGATTAACCAGTCTCTCGATTCTTGTTATTGAATCATCTTAAAGGATTAAAAATTTGAGGAGTAAAATGAATATAGAAGATTATTTTTAGACTTGGTTAGTTTTAAGAAGGAGCAATAGAAAAAAATTAATAATTTTAAGATTCTTTATTTGGTATCTTGGAATAATATAGCATGATTTATGATATTAACAGTTATAAATATCTACTATGAATTATCTTAACCTATAGCTAAATTATGTCTTGATTTTAAACAATGATTTAAGTAAATATAGAGCACAATTCCCAAGCTCATTGTAAATAAGTAGATTTATATAATTACAATATATTATTTAAAAGATAATTCAAAGGAAAATTTAATATTATACTCTTGCTATTATTTTAGTTTTTAATATATTAAAGTAATAAATTAATGCGATTTTATAAGTCAAAGTTATTTAAATAAATTGAGAAGAAAAAAATGATAATTTATGGGGATATTGAAGTTATTAAAGCTCAATAAATATAAAACAATTCCTTCAATCATTAATGAATCAAAATTTAGTAATATATTTAATGTAATAATTTTAAATATTTATATTCAATATTTACTTGAGAAACAATATAATATTTATTATATTTTAAATTAAATTATAGTGAAATAAGATGATTATTCAAAAATAATCAGTTTATGTTTTTATTTTTTTATATCATTCTAGAATAATGGGAAATAATTAAGTTGTATATTAATATATTTTAATTATAATTTCATAGCTTTTTAAAACCTTAAAACCTTTTTAATAATTAAAAATTAGTATATTATAGGTAAAGATAAATTTAAGAATTATCTGTCATAAAAAATTAGGTTAATATCATATTTGAATTAATTATTTTAGAGATATAATTTTATAAGAGCGAAGAAGTATTTTAAAGAAATCTTATACTAGAACATAGAAAAAGAAGATGGATTTTATATATAAAATCCTAGTGATAGAAATGAGGTCGCTTGTTTGACAATGAAATAACATCTCGTTTTCTAAAATATGAATTCGACAATTAGAATTGGTATACATGATAAAATTATTTCTACTTTAATATTATCTTTATTTAAAATAATATTAAACCACAAAAAATTAAGAAAGCCATTTCAATTAAATAATTCATACAAATTAATTAAGTATTATTTCTTTTTGCTTTATTTGTCTCATATTATTCTGTTTTGAATTTAATTAAACTTATAGAAACATTTTTTATTCTTGATGGCACAGAATCTCCTTGATTTTAATATCTAGTTCAGACTCCATTATTGTCTAAATAATGGTTAGAACTTATCTGTTCTATTTTACTCAAACTTTTGGGTTTATAATTATAGAGGAATGATGAATTAAAATAATTTTTAATATTTTCAAAATTATTCAATTCAAAGATAAGATAAGAAAGTTGACTTGAAAAAAGAAATATTTATTCATATTATTAAAGATAACTTACTCCATAGTTAGTGTTAAGTAAATTAATTTCTAATTAAAAATTAATATTCAAATCAAATATTGGAATAGTATAAAATAGATATTGAAATTTAGTATATCTTATAATTAAAATCATAATGGAGTCTATATTAAGTAACTTTATTTAATTCGCTATGGCCCTAATAATAGTTATTTCTATAAAAATTTTAGTCAAGATATTTCAAATTCTCAATAAATTAAGTATAGAGCCTAATTTTTATAAAGTTATTGATAAATATCATTTTGTAATTTAAATTCACTTATATTTAAGTTGAAAGTTTGACGGAAAAATTAGAATAAATTTTAATTTCAATTTTTTAAATAATCAACGAGATTTTTGAGAAAACTTAATCTACAAGAGGATGCTTTACATAACTATAAGTATACTTACAATAAGAAAGGTTCCAGTTTCTGGTTAGTCGTTTCCGATGCGTAGATCAACAAGAATTTCAGTAAAGCCAAAGTGACTAAGTCAAGGAATCAAAGGTTCTAATCAGTATAATTCACAGAAAACTTAAGGTGACAGTAAGTATTCTCCTAAAGATTAAGTTTTCTTAAAAATTTCGTTGAATGATATTCAAAAGCAAAAAATGTATAAAAGGAAAATTCTAAAAATTTGATATCAAATACATTATTCTATTTTTTATGTTTTGAAAGAATTTATAGATTAATTTGATAAAATTGTTAAATCTAAAAAAATAAATAAATTATCTATCTTATATTTATAATGCTACATATAAAATGATCTCAATTATCATAAAAAGTAGTCGCAAACATATTACTGTAAAAAATAAACCTTAATTATGATAGAAAAATTATAAGAATACTTATCAAAGTTATTTTTATTAGCGAACTTTAAAGTAATAATTAGAATAAATATTTAAAAAGAATATATATAGAATTTATTTTTAATAAAGTATGATGAGAATTTGAAGATTAGGAAATGAATTAGGAGTCTTTTTTTTAATAAAAGCTTAATATGAATGGGATGAATTTTAGGATTATAGCTGATTTAGGACAAATGAATAAATCTAATAATTGATTAGGAAACGAATTTAAATTATATTAAAATTAAGAACTGATTATAAATTATCAATTAAAAAAATAAAAATAAGTAATATACAAATGGCAACGAAGAAAGGTCTAAATTGCTGATGAAAGAAATATTAAAGTTTAAATTATATTATCTAACAATATCTGTAATTTTAAGTTATCAAATAAAACAATATTCTAGGAATACATTCGATTTAAAAATGAATCAAAATTAAAATGAATTAATTATTAATTACCTTCAGTTATGTTTTTGAAAATATTCCCAAACCCTAACAAATTTATACTCTATGGATAGCGCATTTAAAAAAAGTGGTTGTTATTGCTATAATGAATTTATCTCATCCCAAGCAAGAAAACCCACTATGCTATTTTGGGAGTGAGATCAAAATATCTAGATTCCTGCAATGATTTAGGAAATTTTCAATGCTAAAGTCCAGCTAAAACTGCGGGATCTACCGTAGAATCAACTCATATTTGAATTTCGAGTTACTTTGCATTTCATAACTGCCAAGATTTTAATATTTAATTAATTTAATTTTAATTCATTTTCCCATATCCAATGTATTCCTACTATAGCAATTAATAAGTGCAATTCTCGCTATAGTAAATTAAAATAAAAAGCATAATATATTAATAAGTATTCTTACTTATAATATAAAAGCAAAAATAAAGCATTTTAAAATATAAGCTAAAATCAACATATCCTTAATTGTTTTTTTATATTCTACTTCGAAAACCGCATAAAAAGTAGAAATATATGAAGATAAAAAGAATTACTATGATGAAAATGAAGAAATAATTTTTAAAGATTACAATTATTGATAAGTTGAGAAATTTAATTTTAATCAATTATTGCTATTATTGTTATAACTAAAGATGGTCCTCGGAGTAACTAAATTAGTGGGCGCTGATAGAGGGAGTAGTCCTTCAGGACCAAGCTAGCTACTAGCTCCTAAGAGCCTAGTTTTCAACACTTAAGCGGGACTATAAAAAAAGAGAAGCTGATAAAGTTATATGCATTTATGAAAAATAAGTGGAAAAGTTTAATTTAAAATGAAAATGAATTTTAATAATAAGTATTAGTATAGACAATTACAGAGATTAAATCTTGAAACAGCTGTGTCATCTTTCCAATATCCTTCATACTTTGCTCCATCTGGTCACACCTACTTTTTTGTTCCCATTTTTTCCCAGTGTCTCTTGAGGTCTCAATCTACTGACGTCGCCACTCCTGCTGAAAGTATTGCTGAAATAAAAAAATTCTAGATATGTTATTTGTAACTTACAAATTTTTGTCAATGACTAGCTGCTCCAGTAACACCATCTTAAGTTTCTTTATTTATTTATTAATTATTATTCATTAATTAAATTTTTCTTTTTTAAATTATGATTGATAACGAAGCTCTTTACGATTTATACTTAAGAATTCTAAAATTCTCACTCCAACCTATGTTGATCTTAGCCACTTGATCTGTTGGTACCTTAAACTCAACCTAATTCTTCAGATTATCAGGTCAATTGCTCTCTGATCTCAGAAAAATAAAAATGGAATTTATAGTTACCACCGCACCACTGGAGGCACGGGAGATGCCCACCCCAGGATAAATCCCGAATGTCAGGTAGGAACATAAAAGGCTGGACACCGGTCGTATGTAACCTTAAGATATGCTAAATCTAATCAACTAATCAAAGGTTTAAACAGCATATTTTATAGTAGTAGCAATAATAGTAATAATGATTATATATTAAGTACTAGATAATTAAAGTTAATCTCTACTATTATTCTACCTTTTCAGTTGTTATCTATCAAAATTTTAATCATTAATTTAATTTATAATTTCTTAGAATTATCCTATTATATTTTATTGATATTATAATTAAAAATTTATTTAAGTAGATTACTTAATAAGCTCATTTCATTTGAAGGTGGTAAAATTTATTAAGCTATATAATTTTATTATAAACTTGTTAAGTAAAACTACCATAATTTAATATAATACTCATATTATTACTCAGTTGAATCAGAGTTATTTAAAATAAATACAATTAATAGCGAAATATTAAATATGATAAGAATTGATTTATATTGCTTGGGTAATAATAAAGCAATATTTTCATTTAAAAGCTAAAATAATTTTGATTTCATTTATATTTAATTAAATTATTAAGTAAACTATATTATTAAATCAATTTAAGTTTTTAATATTATAAATTCTTATATGAATAATTTCATATTTAAATAGCCTAAATAATCATCATGTTGATTTAACTTCTACTTTTGATATTTCCTTACTCAAATCATATAATATCCTTTTTATTTTCCAATAGCATATGTAAATATGAATTTTCCATGATATTTACCATTTTTCCATGTTCCTTTTGCAATATTGCCATTTGCATATTTAAATACTCCTTCACCATGTTTGTTACCATACTTCCAATAACCTTCATATATGTTACCATTTCTCCAATACCAAGTGCCTAATCCATGTCTTTTGCCATTCTAATATTCACCACAATACATATCACCATTACTAATTATCATTACTCCATATCCATTCCAATTACCATTATTGTAGGAATACATTAAAAGTAGGGAAATTATTTATAATTAAATATATAACAAATTAAATTTTTGGCAGATAAAGTTACCCAATTTTAACGATCTTGGGGTCATTTGATAGAGATATTGACGGTACTATTTTAACTCATCACTGTAACGAGATAACTTCACTTTAATTGAACACCTTTAAATTCAATAAACTTTTCCCTGTAATTAAAGTGAAGTTATCTCGTTACAGTGATGAGTTAAAATATTACCGCCAATATCTCTATCGAATGACACCAAGATCGTTAAAATTGGGTAACTTTATCTGCCACAAATTTAATTATTTATAAATTTAATAATAAATAATTTCCCAACATTGAATGTATCCCTAAACTAACATAATCTCCATCAAAGTAATAATTAAATCCTTAAGAATCTATTACATATTCACTTGTTTCACCATAGAACTTACCATTTATAATAAATATTAAATTAATGTTAATCTTAATTTAATAAAATATAAAGGAATTAAATATATTTTTAGTTTATTTGTAAATAATTTATATTTTAAATCAAGTTAATTTAAATTAAAAAAAATAATTAATAATAAACAGTCTCTTTAAATAAATTTAAGATTAACAAAATATAAATAAAGAACATATTTATAATCCTATTAATCTATCAACTCAATATATGTTCTCAAAAATAATACTAATATATAATTTAAATCATATTTAATTTATGATTAAAAATATTTATTATAATTATATTTAATTAGAAAATAAAATGCATACCAGAATTAATAATTTTCTAGCTATTTATATCATAAAATTTGAGCATTGTTTTGATTAAATAAAATTTGATTTTTAATCTTAGTGTATGGGGAAATTTCCTGCTTCCTTCAGAAGTTTTCTCCCCAGATATAAAAATAAATATTAAATTATAAATTTTTATATATCTTTATCACCAACCTTTAATAAACCTCACACACACTCAAACATCAAATAACATTCTTATCTTGATAAAAATTCAATTAATTTAATGAAAGTATCATTAATTATTAATTAAAACGATAAGTTCTTTAATAGTTTCTTATGCTTAATGAAACAATTGATTATTTTAAACCTTGAAAATTATAGATATAAGAAATTTTTTTAAAAAATAAGTAAAGCAAAATTCAATTACTGATTTATATGTTTATCCAATTTAATTTGGCAAATAAAGTATAACTTAATGTTTAAGACAATAAATTTCCCCACCCCCAATTTTTAAATATAAATTCATTATAAATTGAATTATTGTATGCTGAAGTGTATAAATCTTTAAATGTATTTAAAAATAATTTTCAAATACTTAATTATAATTATCAAATCCTTTTTCAATCAATTTTTCAATTTATTTAATAAAATGATAAATCAAAAAGAATCTTATAAACACAATTAATTTGAAATAATGCTCATTTAAATTCGTTCGAATTCATGTGTAAATTATGAAGAAAACATGTCATCAAAAGATATGCTATCTTTACTATATACATTCATAACACTATAATTATTAAATTTCCATTATATTTTCGAGGAACTTCACAAGTCATCAATTTTTAATATTAGATCACCAAACTAATCATTGTAATTAATAAATTTATGATTTTGAATAATATTTATCTTGATATTTAGATTTAAACAAATTATATGTCAATTTAATCAGTAGTGTCCGTGTAAAATTATAATTTAATATCTTATAATAATGGTAAATTAATAAAATACATATAAAAAAATTAATTATAGATTATATAAAATTAGGTTTCACTTTATTTAAAAGCAATAATAACTTGGAGTTTTTTTATGTAAAAAAACTTGTTTATATTTTCTTTAATGATTAATAGCTTTTAAAATAATAAATTAGAATAATTATATTTTCTGAAAATTATAATAACTTTGATATATTAATAATATTTAATATTTTATAGATATTCCATTGCTAAGATTTCCTTCTATGATTTTATAATTAAAGTACTCATAACAAAATAATTATTTAATTATAATTGTAATTTAAATGTTAAGAATTTAATAAAATTCAAGTGTTATATTAGTCATAAAATTTTATAACATCACTCTAATTAACTTAAAATATTATATAAATTCTTAAGTTTGTATAAGAACAAATAGCTTAGAATAACTTCCTTTTATGCTCAAGCTATATATTATTTTCCTTATTAAAACAACAATATTCTTATTAATAACTGAAAATATATATTGTAGGAATACATTCAAAATTGGAAATTAATTTAAATTAAAAATAAAAATAGTGGAAGTTAAAGTTGGCCAATTTAAACAATCGTGAGCTCATTCAAGATAGAATACAAATTAGATCGGCTTTATTATTTACGGTACTATTTTATCGCATCCTTGGAGAGAGATAACTTGAGTTTCATTAAATGCTTTTAAATTTATTAAATTATACTCTCACATTAAACTCAAGTTATCTCGCTCCAGGGATGCGATAAAATAGTACTGAAAATAATAAAGTCCAGCTAATTTTGAATTCTCTATCTTGAATGAGCTCACGATTGTTTAAATTTGCCAACTTTAACTGCCACTATTTTGATTTTTAATTAATTTAATTTAAATTATTTTCCCAATTTTCAATGTATTCCTACAATATATATTTTTAGTTAATAAATAAGAATTTTACTTTTATTATAATTATATTTAAAATATATGATCCAATTCTGTTAATAAGATCTCCCATAGAACTTGGCATAAGTAGTTTCTTATCCTTAAAGACTCTCATTCTTGTAATAATTAAAATATTTATTTTAATTTTTGTAAAAGCCAACAAAAACATCTCCATTTGCATCAAGTTCACTTTTGAACTTACACTCTTTCAATTCTTTTAATGACTCCAAACTTTAATTATTTGCATCGCTCTAGTACTTATAAAAAAAATATTTTCATAAAGTGATTAATTTTAGATATAAAAAATTTCTGTTTAAATCATTTTAAAATTTAAATCTTATATTCTATATTTTAATGAAAAACAAATTTACTATTTTCACGATAATATATATATTTTTTAATTTATTCAAAATTTATTTGCAATTATTCATTTATACAATATTTATTCAAATTAATAAAATTAAATTGAATGATTTATTTCCTTTAAATAATTTATGATATATTGTTAATTTTCATTTTTCTTCAGAAACTACTATTATTGTTGATAAAACTTTTTAGTATTAAATAACTAACTTTAATATAACCTAGTAATTTACTCTCTAAGAATATAATTAATTATAAATTTTTAAAAACAATTTAATAATTTTAAAGTTTTTTTTAATCGAATTTTTCAAAACTAAAATATGAAATGAAAATTTTTATTTAATAATGAACTTTACTGTTATTAAGTGAATTAAACTAATTAAATTTAATTAGTTTATTAATGGTAATAAATATTTATGTAATTGTATCATGTTAAAAAATATTAGTATTTAAAACTATAATTATTATTACTTTTCTATCAAATACTATTTCTCACTATTTCTAAAAGCCAATTAATATTAAGCTTGCCATTATTTCTTTTAGTCTTTAAGTTCTGCTCTAATTTTGTTCATATAATAGAGCATCTTTCCTATTTCAGGTATAAAAATAAATATAATTAATAGTAAAGTGTTCTTTAAAGGTTTCTTAATTCTTTCTTATATAACAGAAATCGGTAAAATCTTTTGCAAATCATCTATGAATTATAATAATGATTAAATAAATTATTCGGCTATGGGATCAAACACGCCCCCCCCCATAATGTATATTTTTCTTATTGTAGTCTGATAGAGTTTTTAACGCTGAGTAATAGTAGCTAATAAACTACTAGTGTGCGATCAATAGTTTTCGAGATATGGCCCCAAATATGTTCACATTTTATATATAAAATTATACTAAAAATTATAAAAATATTTCAAATTTTTCATATAAATCTAATTTTTCCATAAAATATAAATTTAGAGGATTTAATGAAAATTTAAAGAATTTATTTAATTTTTCAAAATAATATCATAATAAATTTATAGGGGTGTTGTAGTCAATTGCGAACTGTAGTAACAATTGCGAACTGTGAGTGTCAATTGCGAACTCCAGTGTCAATAGCGAACTACAGTGTCAATTGCGTACTCCAGTGTCAATTGCGAACTCCAGTGTCAATTGCGAACTCCAGTGTCAATTGCGAACTCCAGAGTCTATTGCGAACTCCAGAGTCAATTGCGAACTCCAGTGTCAATTGCGAACTATAATAATAAATTTTAATTTTATATGCGAGAGCTGGCAAAATAAATACAAAAGCAGGGTGTTAGGGGTGCAGCCCCTAACGGGGTCACAAGGGGCAGAGCCCCTTGTTATCGCAATGCGATAAAAAGTAATTGCAGGGGTCTAGGGGGCGGCAGCCCCCAGTGGGAGGGGGTTTCGGGGGAGGGCAAAGCTTTCCCTTGCAAAACCCATTTGACCTCTTTTGTTAGTAAATTGATGTAATTAGTTTAAAATTTAACCGTTAAATATTCATATATTAATAATATTAAATGTCTGTTAGATATAATATTAACGGTCTTATGATTTTTAAAATTATGCTAAGTTTCTTCTCCATAGAGCTTCAAATAAATATGGTTCTATTTATTCTGGGTTTCCTGGTAATGTATTATATACATGTTTGATATGATATTTGAGGACTGCCCATGATCCTTCAATTAAATTTCTATGTTCCATTGTTCTTTATATTCCATTTTGTGATTAATGTATATGTCTTTCATGTCTCATTTCAAGTTCTTCCCAATTTATTGCAATATAGCTTGCCCAACCGTCTGTATGGACAATACTGTCTCTTTCTACATTTTCTCAAATTAATTCCTCTAATGTTTATGTTGTCCTATTCAAGACACTAAATATTTTACATCTTTAGCTTCCTTCTTCTATTAAACCAACTATCCATATTTATCTGTCATATATTGTATCTTCTGGATGACTATACTTTAAGGACCTATGTGTCCATAGCGACTCGTCCATTTGGACACTATCTTTTAATTTAAAGTTTTGTTGTTCTATTAACATTTTATCTTTGATAATATTCCTCAAATTTTGATAAATTTAGCTAATAGACTATCTTGTAGTTCTCAACTGTCAGTGATCAGAAAGGTGTTTTACTGCTTCAGATATATTGATTCCACAAGGAAATAAATTGAAAATAACGTCGTCAAGAATTTCTAATGACATGTTTGAAGGACAGTATAAATTAAGTCCTTATCTTATAGACTTTCTTGATCTGCATTTATAGATATCACATTCATATATAACACTTTCTAAACTATTAGTTATGTTATAAAGTTTGATAGACATCTATGATTAGCAGCGTATACATTAAAGTTGTTTTTTCAATATACCTAAGTCTGAAAATCTTTTGAGTATTTATTAAGTAACTGTGTCTTATTATGTTTATTTGACTTATGAAAAAAATGATTCCATTTTAATTATTATAATTTAACGATTAAATTTTAAACTAATTACATCAATTTACTAACAAAAGAGGTCAAATGGGTTTTTCGGGGAGGGCTTTTCCCTCCCCCGAAAAAACCTCCCACTGGGGGCTGCCGGCCCCTAGACCCTGCAATTACTTTTTATCGCATTGCGATAACAAGGGGCTGCACCCCTAAAACCCTTCTTTTTTATTTATTTTGCCAGCTCTCGCATATAAAATTAAAATTTATTATTATAGTTCGCAATTGACACTGGAGTTCGCAATTGACTCTGGAGTTCGCAATTGACTCTGGAGTTCGCAATTGACACTGGAGTTCGCAATTGACACTGAAGTTAGCAATTGACACTGGAGTTCGCAATTGAAACTCACAGTTCGCAATTGATAACCCAGTTCGCAATTGACTACAACACCCATTTATAGGACTTTAATTTTATTACAAGAATGTAAAATAAATTTATTATGATATTATTTTGAAAAAAAATTAAATAAATTCTTTAAATCCTCTAAATTTATATTTTATGGAAAAATTAGATTTTTATGCTAAATTTTAAATATTTTTATAATTTTTAGTATAATTTTATGTATAAAATGTGAACATATTTGGGGCCATATCTCGAAAACTATTGATCGCACACTAATAGTTTATTAGCTACTATTACTCAGCGTTAAAAATTCTATCAGACTACAAAAAGAAAAATATACATTATGGGGGGGCGTGTTTGATCCCATAGCCAATTATTCTTAAGCTTCATATTCAAAATCTCAAAACCCCTTAATAAGGTTAATACTGGCTATAATTTGTAGGGTATAGTTGGGGTCTTATTAGGATTAGTAGAGAAATTAGGCTAATTTGCAAATTAAGAAATAGAAATTAATGATTTTTAGAATATATTTATGAGGTGTAATATTTAGATTTACTTCTTAAGCTTAGGTATGGTACAATATAAATATAGACTAAGTCAAACCAGTGCTGAATTATGCAGCTATAGCAAAGCTCTAATGCAAGAGTGCCTCAACTATCAGATACCACTGCCTGTTAGCCGTTTAGCATATAACTCAGGCGCTTGAAAACATCCTGCAAGAAAATAAAAGTTCTTACAGCACTATGTTGACTACCTCTGCAACTTGGAGACTTTGAAGTATTGGGCAAACTTTCCACTTGACAAGCGAGCTGTGATATTTCATCGCAAGTTTCCAGACAAATGAATCTCACCATAGATTATTTCTAATATTTACAAAAGAAATTGTATTACTTTCAAGACTGTCAACAGAATGAAGAGAGTGATTTATTATACAATGCCATTTTTTAGTAAAAATTTAAACTAAATTTATTTTTAAATGCAGTGGGATATTGTTAATAACATTAAGTTTATACAAGATTATGAATCTGCGTTCACATTCAATACTTTTATTAATAAGTCCTGTTATAAAAAGAACGATAATATAGAAGTAAATGAAGAAAAAGTAAAGTTGTTAATCACGCAATCTCATCTGGTATTTGCGAAGATTCGGGCTTAGAAAATTATGTCATTCATTCTCGCTCAATTAAGCGAAAGTAGTATATAGAGTTCTTACATAAGCTAAGAGATAAATAAAGCGATCAAGAGATCATCCTGTTTGTTGACAATCTCTCAGTTCAAAAGACTAAGGAGTCTAAGAAAGTTTATGAAGAGTTAAACATAACTCCTGTATATAACGTTCCTTATTGCCTATAGTTTAATGGAATAAGATTATATTGAAGTTAAATCAAGACCCACAACAAGAAACTGCTATTGTATCCCTTAATGCATGATTTGCCTATAGATACAGTAGACTTGATTCAGAGTAGCTGCAAGAGAGCATAGATAAGATGAAAGTTTGTGCAAGAGAAAGGATGAATGAATACTAATAAATAAGTTTTAGATTTAAATGAATGATTAAATTCACATATTAAACTAACACAGAAAGAGATTTGGCTTCTTTTTGTTTCTTTTTCTCTTCTAATGGCTTGCTTTGGCCCATATTTCTTCTCTTAGCGCCAGCTCCTGCATCTATGTTCATTTCATCTGGCTTTTAAACATGGTTATTTATTCTCTTGCTCACTTCATGAACAGTCTTTGATTTTCTCTCTGTGTAAACTTTAGCATGATCTTTCATAAGGAATATACCAGTTCCAGGTATCCCTACTAAGTTATGAATCAAAGTTTACTAGAGAGGAATGAATGATTCTTAAACTCCGCGAGCCTGTTCTCACTTCTTAGTATGCCTTGCTTCTTTTAATCTTCAGAAGAAATAGAATAGCGTTCCTTGTGAGCTTCTTCAATGATCTCTCTGAGAAAACTTTCTCTTAAAGTGCAAAAAACACCAAAGAAGAAACTCCTTTCTGGAAGTTTGTTAGAGAGTTGTTTCTTGGTAGGTAGATAAACTACTAACTCTTAATTTTTCATCGCATCATCGTAGAGATTAGTGACTAAAATCTCTTGGTAGTTTGGTATATCTGTCAACATTATTTCATTGTTTTTGAAGGCTTTCTTCTCATCGCAGAGCATAGCTTTTAAGAATGAAATTTTGGTACCTTCCATCTTTGGAAGGAATAAACCCACTATAGTATATGATTAAGTATATGTCACATGCTTAACATCCTGAGTGATTTATCGATAGAGATCTTGCTTCTAAATCTTGAGATCATTTCTTAAGCTTCAACCCTCTTCATTGCAGTACTTAGAGATTCTATTATTGTTCCTTCTCTTGTTATTGAATTTCAAATTATAATAAATAGAGTTTGGGATCCTACTGTTTATAATCTTAGTATTAAATATGGGTATCTTAAAGGAAGGCAACCTAGTAAAGATATGTAGAGAAAGCTTGCAAAGCTGTAACAAACTGCAAAGATGGAGCTCCATTTTTATCAATTTAGTTCCATTAAATTAGTCCTAAATTTGTTTAAATTTGATGAGTACTAGTACTAATTCCGTTTAATATTAATTGATTCCAATTTAATAGTATCAATACTTAATTAGTACCTAGTTTTAAACTAATGGGGTTTTAATGGAAAAGTTTTAAAAATGGTTCAAAATCTGATTGGTACCAGTACAAACCTAAATTATTTCTTAGTTGGTACAAAAATTAAGAATATTAAGCATGGAATTATAAAATTTATAGTTATAAACTTAGTATTAATATGATCTCTTACACCTAAAAATCAACCATTATTGCTGCGGCGCAAACTCCTGTACAGAGTAACTATAAATAGTTAGGTTATTAGAGCTTTATAATAGAAATTTTAATTTTTATTTAAACATGACGGGGAACTTAAATCGTAACAAAATCTCTCTTGAAACAGGATGATCATAGCTAAACTTTGGCATCACTAAAAAGCATGAAATTATTTAAGTTGAGAGAAAGGTATAGCTAAGAGCTCTTGAATTTTAAGCAGAGGTTTAAATCATAGAAGTATACAATTAGATATGAAGAGCAGATATAGGTCTTTAAACATAAATTGAAAATGTAAGGGAGCTAAAAGAACAACTACCAATCGAAAAGATAAAAAAATATTAATGTGAAAACTGCTAGAATCTTTTCTGAACAGAACAAAGCTTGTAGAGACACCTTAAAGAGGTACACTTTAGCAAAGCCATTATATATTTCAAGCATGAAAACGTAGATGGGAGGTATTAGTACACGACATGCATGAAATCATATACTCATTCAGCTAAAGTTAAATGGCATATGCAAAAGCATCACCTCAGCGAGTTCTTGATTGAAGTATATGGAAACCTAAAAACTAGTTCCTGCAAAAAGAAAATCTAATACTCGTGAGTCATAAAGAAAGCAGCAAGAGAGACTCAAGAGACAGACATGATTAGAATCAATGAACTTACCTGCAGACAATACAATTTTAGCATGATTCTAAGCGAAGGCTATGAATATTCCTGCATTTAATGCAGTTTATCTCAGCACTTTTATTGAAAATTACTTGAATATGAACGTGCCTGCAAAAACAAAGCTTATAGTAGTTGATGAGTATGCATACAAGATGTAACTCTTAATTTATCTTCTTAAAGAATCAACAGTATTATAACGAGTTTGCCATTAAATACATGGTTCTTAGAGAGCCTTAGAGAAAAGATTGCAACAATTTGCTTAAGCTCGATGGAGTTATTTTAAGCTATGGTTTCATCTCACTAAGGTTAAAGAAATTAGAAATGACTATGAGAGACTATCTCTATCATAATTGCTACCCCGATGATTTAAACGATATATTTTCACATATAATAAAGGGTAGGGTGTTAATGAGTTGAATGAACTTGGGTATGTTCATAGAGATTTGAAGCCTGAAAATGTAATGCTGAATCTGTGCCCTTTAGAAGTAGTTGTATTAGATTTCAATAGAGCATTAAGATAATAGATCGTTTCTTTATCAAAGGTACTTGCCACTCCCGGATACTTTCCAATAAGAGAGAAGTGGACAAATGGTTCTGTCTAATGGGATGTTTGGGAAGTAGATGCTATAATATTAGAAAGTGATATGGAAAGTATGTCTTACTTTGAAACTAAACATAAAAAGCAATTAATAAGTTTAGCTTAGAAACACATAAAGAAATAAGATGTCTGCAATGAAATCAAAAGCATAGTAGAGATGATAATCGTGAAAGCTCCAAACTATCCTTAATAAACATTCAAAACCCCAAAACTCTTTCAGTAGTTTGATTGAGTTTTAGATTGATAAAAGTAGACTATTAGTGCATACTTTATTAGGGTTTTAATAGGGCTTATGTAGGGGTTTAATGTTTAAATGTAATGTATAGTAGTGTGTATTAGAGGGGTTTTATTTTTACTATTCACTCAAACTATTCCTTGGCCTCATGTGCTAATTTTCTAAATTTGATATCTCCTATCCAGTTGATCAATTAGTCTATTGTTTGCTCTGCTCTGTGGTTTGGTCTTAAGATAATCTGCTCAACCATATCTTTCATTTTACCTTTTATCTTATTCTAGTCTAGATATCACTGTATTCTCTGCTTTGAATCTTTCTCTCTCTTACAGCTATAGTAATCATTTCTTAGCATATCGCATTCAGCAATAATTGCTGCTAGAGCCCATACATCCCACTTAATAATATCACCATCTCTCCAGTCCTCCCTTTCTGGAAAGTATCCAGGAGTACTATAAACGTTGCCAAGTCCTGAAGCTTCAACTCTTTATGATCTATTGAAATCAATTATTACTACTCTGAGAGGTGAATAGTCAAGCATGATATTCTCAGGCTTCAAGTCTCTATGAACATACCCTAAAGTGTACAGCTCTTCTATGCCTTTGCAAACATTTGTAAGAATAAGAGGTAGCTACTTTGGAACTCTTTATTCTTAAATGTAGTCTCTTAAAATCATTTAATATTGATAAAATACGTAAAAATAGGAAATTATAGAAATAAAATAAAATTCTAATTATAACCAATTCTCAAATAGCATTAAGTTGTTGCCGTGCATTTTGCTAAAAATTTTGATCATTATAGTTTTCAGCAGCATATTATAAACCCCAATTTTTTCATCAACAATCTAATACTTGATTTTGATGTTTGCCTGGAATATGTTGATCAACACGATCGTTTGACACTGTCAATTGGTGTTGATCTGGCATGGTCACTTCATGTCGATCCATCATCGATAGACTTGAGTTGAGGCCAATCTGCATTCCATTCTTATCTTCTAGGTCCTAAAATCTATTGCTCCATCCTTGATCCATCGGTGCCATCATTGGGAGCTCAAGTAGTTGGACCATCTTTGGTGTGTTGGTGGACTTGCCCTCTGCAATGCGCGGAGGTGAGAGAGGTTTTGGTAGTTGGGTGAGTGATTAGTTTAAACTTAAACTTAAAAGCGTGATATATAATAGGGAAGTTTTAATCAATTAATTTAGCAGTTCAACTGAAATTGATGCTTGTCTTAACTGGTGCCAGAGCACCTGCGACTCCACTCATCGTCATTGATGGTTGACTCATACGAACCCATGTCTAATGGTGGTGCACCACTGCTTGACGCTGAACGCCCTGAGCTTGTTGACATCACTCTTGTTCATGGCTTTAAGGATCTGAGAGAGTCTCTTAACCAAGTGAATCCTATAAGAGGTTATGATAA